>BMAU01016394.1:0-61677 GCA_019973935.1 Trichonephila clavipes | reverse complement strand
ATGTTATTGTTAATTAAAAATATAATAAATTGCAGAAATCCCAGTTTTATTTTACAAATTTATTCATCATATATAATGATACTACATTTATTATAATTTTGTTAAATAAGAAAAATAATCTCTTACTTTTTACCTCATAATTAAAAAAAATAACAGGAAAATATTCTTGAGTTTTCTTCGTCTGATATTCAACAATGATTACAGAGAGCTTGTGTGGTTAAAATTGTAACACCGAAATAAAAATGTTCTTTTTAAATTTTTTTTAAAGCTCTTAAAAGTAACAGGAGAAAAAATAAATTTTTTTTTTGCTTTTATATATATTAAAAATATTTTTTCAACTTTGAATGAATCATTTCTTTAAAACTTTATTTTTTACCCTTTATTTGCTTGTTTGCAATAAATTGGGAGAAGTTTCTGTTGGCCGTGAAGTGAAGAAAATGTCCATCACACAATACTCGCCCTAGGTAACAGCTGTGAATGAGAAACCTCCCCTTTCCAACAACACAGAAACCGAAAAAGCAATAAAATTGTCCCCTTCAAAACCGTTAGAGGACCCCACGCAGTTTTAAGAGGGGAAGGCATAAAACTGTGGTGCGCTTTCGAAGAAGTTCGCAAAATTAAACAGAAACCTTTTCGTTACCACTAGCTTTGAAAAAGTTGACCGCTTTCCAAGTGAGTTTCAATTAGCGGGTCATCCACTTAGAGGGTTAAGTAAATCCTATTGAAAGGCAGGAAAAATGGATACAGAAAATAACCTAAGAAATGTGTCTTGAAGCATTTAAAAATGGGTTTCAAATAGGTGATGTTTATTTTAAAACATGAAAGGTTTTGTATTAAGTTATATTTCCCTTTACATTGTCAAGTTTTTAAAAATGATCTTTAGAAGATTTTTTTAACATAATACATAATCTTCTGGAGAACAAGCCAAAGATGTAACTTTTACAATGGACATTCACTTGAAACTCATAATGAGTCAAAATAAAAATCACTAGAATTAAATTGTTTCTTTTTAACTTATTCATTGATGCATTTCTGTATTTATATTTTAAATGGAATATTAAATATCATAAAAAATAAATTAATCTTTTCAAACTGACTTTAAAAAAAAAATTCCTGGATTCCTGTTTTTGGTTTGATATCTCCCAGCAATTATTCCTGGATCTGGTTCCTTAATTTACACGTCACTAAATCAAAATGTACTAAGCAATGCAATGTTGATTTTGCAGTAAATTGTTATTTTTATTATTTTGATGAATTTTTCCTCATTCTATTTTAAACTGATTGCACATTTATGAAATACTAATGAATTCTATATAAAAAAATTTCTGTTAACTATAAAATGGGTTTTTTTTTTTTTTACTTTCAAATGGTATTTCTTATTTGATCAGCATACATTTGTACTGTATTAAAATTTTAAAATGTAAGGCTTAGAACTCCATACTAATTATTGTTCAATGTTCTTAGCACAATCCTGAAGGTGTTGTTGCTGTCACTTTTGCCACTCCAGAAATGGCAGATGAGTGCATCAATCTAATGAATGGCCGATGGTTTGCCTCTCGGCAATTGACCGCTGAAACATGGGATGGTAAGACCAAGTACAAAGTGGCTGAGACTGAAGAACATCGCATGAAACGACTTCATGCTTGGGAAAAATTCCTTGAAGAAAAAGGAACTGCTTCTAAAAATTCCTTACAAAATATGAAAGCATCTGCTTCCAATTCTAATCTGAATTCTTCCCAAAATGATTACGAACTTGCTGGGGCAACTGACAGTTCAGGGGATTCAGATAGTGAGGACAGAACAAAATCCTCAAAAGAAAGTTATCCAGTTATGCAAGCAAATGGGGGGTTTTCTTTTAATTCGAGTGCACCGAGCAGGAATAACACATAAAATATTCATATTTGTAATTGCTTGTAAATTATGTCATGAAATAAATGATTTACTCATATTTGTTAATAAATCATCTTTATGCATTAAGTTTTTGGTTGTTTTTTTTAATCTATTTTTGTTGTAGTTAATTTTTTTTAAAATTGTATTTGAATGCTGTTATGTGATTACTTGCAAAAATAAATATTTTATTAGTGTGGTTATATTTTTTATTTATAATTTTGCTTAGAATTGTGTAGTTAGTGTTATATAAACAGTTACTTATTATTGGTATGTATTTCATCAGATCAAAAGACATTGTCAAACCATCTCCATGCATGTTTGAACACAATAATGACGATGATGACAGCATTTTGCAACATTTTTTAATTTGGTGAAATTGGTTCAATGGTATAATAAGCAAATACCTATAAATGCCAGTGGTTTGAGTGCAATTTGTTTATTTCTTTATTGATAATAAGTGCAGTAGAGTGGGAGGTTAGAAACTGATAAATTTCTTTCATTCAAATCTGAATTTCAATCATCAAGAGAATAATAGAATATAATAATCACTATAAGTGCATATTCCTTGTGTTTATATAATCCATATAGAAATCGAAAAAATGAACTAGCTCAACTAATGTCCTCAATCTGCATTAAGGCAAAGTTGGAACGCATTTGTGGTATAAATAAGAAATTTCTAGAAATATTTTATCTTTTCCTTTGATATTATTAAATCATAGAACTTGCACATATAAGTGATACATTTAATGGAAATTGGGTGACTATTGCAGTTTTCATTCCAGAATTCTTTTTGAATAATTGTAATATATTTTAAATTTCTCCATTTCATTTGCATTATATTTGATGTACTAAGTAGAATATCTTGCATTGTGATTCCATCTTATGACCTCTTAAAAGTTAATTAGAGTAATATAAAAAATATTCTCTGACTCAATATCAATATTTTTGTTTTATAAAGAGTGTTTTTTTTCCAGGTATAGAAGTTTAAGTTGGCATTACTTTCCAAGGCGACCGATTTAACAGCTGTCAAGAGATTTATTCTCAGTTTGGTTTGGCAATTCATCAAAACGATCATCAAGCAAGGCGTAGATTCGTCGAATGGGCCCAAAACGAGATTGCCGTTGTTCCCGATTTTCATAAGCGAATTTTGTTTAGCGATGAAGCGCACTTCTGGTTGAATGGCTACGTCAACAAACAAAACTGCCGCATTTGGAGTGAAGCTAATCCACAAGTGTATGTCGAAACACCGTTACATCCAGAAAACTGACTGTTTGGTGCGCTTTATGGGCTGGTGGAATCCTTCTTCAAAAACGATGAAGGCCACGACGTTTAAGTCAATGGTGATCGGTATAGAGCCATGATTACTAACTTTTTCATTCCTGAATTGAACAATTATGATGTCCAGGAGCTGTGGTTCCAACAAGATGGCGCAACATGTCACACAGCTCGTGCCACAATCGATTTATTGAAAGACACGTTTGGTGACAGCCTAATTTCACGTTTTGGACGTGTGAATTGGCCTCCAAGATCTAAACACCGCTAGACTATTTTCTGTGGGGCTATGTAAAGTCATTGGTCTATGCAGATAAGCCACAAACGCTTGACCATTTGGAAGACAACATTTGCTGTGTTATTGCCGATATACAGCCACAAATGTTGGAAAAAGTCATCGAAAATTGGACTACATCCGAGCCAGCCATGGCAGTCCTATGCCAGAAATCATATTTAAAATGTAATGCCACAAGATTATCTTTCGAATAAAAAAAAATTCATGTCAATCGAATAATACATCGTTGTTTTATAGCAATTTAAAGTTCTATACCTCTAAAAAAAACACCCTTTACCTACCTCTGGTTTGGAGAAGAGCTGAGGAAACATTTCCATCAATCAAATTGATCAATAGTTCATGAATCTTTTTGGAGTACTATCTTAGGAGTTAATATACCCCATCCTGTATTCAAACATTTATTTTCATAGTCTAAGCCCTCTTTCATACACATTTCATGAGCAGTGTTCGATAATTGTTGTACTATAAGGAAATTATCTTGCTATTCAATTTTGATGAAAAAGATCCTAGTTTATTTAGATGACCTGTATGTGCTTTCGTAATGTTGTTCTCCATGTTAGACGCTTTCTTTCATGATGTTGTTAGTTGCTAATATCCATTTTAGCAACGAAGATGCATTTTTTATCCATTCTAATTAAATTCTATCATTTGCACATCAATCTTAAGAAAATTGGCAACTTTTCCTATAAATAAATCAGCTTGGTTTTTTGAAAAAGAAAACTTCTACAATTGGGAAGAGAATTTTATGCAAGAAAATGGAAATTGGTTGATTAATCATGATGCAGTGTTGTAATGGTATAATATGACACTGAAATTCTCCATTCCACTTCCTAACTAGAATACTGTAACAGGTAAGAAGGCAAAATTGTTTTATCACCATGGTTTCCATTGCTCTACTTCTGTGGAAGCTATCGTATGTTATCACCGCGTCTCATTTATTTAAAATCTTGTTACATTTGTGAGTGTAACATTACCTTACAACATAACCTTACAGCAGTAGGTAGAGTGGCTGTTTTATGCAGATAGAATTACTCCTAACTTATCAACTCGAGCTATTCTAAAATATTGCAGAATCCTTTCATCTGACATTATGCTGCCAGAAACAAAGAACATTTGTATTGCATGTTGTGACGCGCCGGCTCATTAGTAAAAAACTTCCCGCCAATACTTGTCAAGTTTGATAACCAGATGGGTTGATTGATTGATTGAATATTAACGTCGCACTGTTCAGCTACACGAGGGCTTTCCAGATGGGACATTGTATCTTCAAAAAGAAATCGGGTATACTTCCCTCATGCCCGAGAATAAACAGGTGTCCCGCTGATTCTGAAGGTGGCTATGTTGAAAGCATATACTCACCTCTCTTCGACCCTCAGAAAACGTCGGAAAGCATCATCCATAGTAGGGCTGTCCAAAGCGTGGCCCGCGGTGTGTTTTTAATATTATAACAAAAGAAAAAAAATTTCCATTTTTTTTTTTTTCAAATTTTGTTCGTAGAAATGATTTTATTTTATATGGTATTACACAAATAAATAACTAAAATATTGAATCGTGTTCGTGCGTACGTATTTGTGAGTCCCGTCCCGACTCGTGTTTAGCGCCTTATTCACGACCAAGCGCAGTCGCGGTTGTCCGTCTCCGCTCAAGGCCGTTGCACAGAATAACAGAAATCCTAATTCGAGGGGTCAGCAACTGTTTCAGCAACAGGATCCTCTTGTTTCATATGGTCAGCGATGAGAAGGAACCCTCGTAATGTCAAAAGGTCGGCGGGCGATCCATAATTCAAAGTTGCGCCTGTGTCCGGGTGTTGATTATTGCTACAAAGAGACGATACGTCACGGAATACCGGAAATTTCACCCTATGGACGCGCTACGGTAGTTTTTAGATTCCCGTCCGGCGAGCTTTCTCACCAAATGTCCGAGCGATCGGGGAGTGAAACAACACTGGTCGTTTATTTATTGGTTGTCATTTGACGCGACGAGAGTAACAATTTAGTAATCGTAGTGGTTTGTATAATTCGAGCTGACTCCTTCATTTATTTGTCAATTTAAACCTGAGATTTAATTAATAGAACTCAATTGCAAAATAACAAACCTCATGATGTCTGTGAAGAAGCGAAAAATAGGTGTTGAAAATCGTGCATTTAATGAGAAATGGGAATTAGACTATCTGGTCTGCAACAATAACAATAAAATTCAGTGTATGATTTGTATGCAAATTTTGTCGGTGAATAAGGAATGCAATGTGAAACGGCACTATACTACTTTACATGAAGAAAAGTATAAAAAAAATTATCTGTGAAGCACAAGAAAAACTATTGTAGCCGAGTATAAAAAAAAAACTAATACATCAAACAAGTACGTTTTCAAAAGTAAGTGCAGATAATGAACAAAGTTTGGCTGCGTCTTATGAAGTTTCCTTACTGTTAGCCAAAGCAAAAAAAAACCATTCAGTGATGGGATTTTAATGAAAAAATGCGCAGTTTTAATGGCTCAACGCTTCATGCAGCCGAAGTTGGCGGAAAATTTTGAATCTGTAGCATTATCTCACCAAACAGTGGCGCGACGAGTAGATGATATGGGCGAATGTGTTTCGAAAAAATTATGTGATCGCGTTTTAGATTGCGAATACGACTCAATATGTTTGGATGAAAGTACCGACCAGACAGATATCAGTCCATTATTAATATTTATTCGTTGCATTTCAAAAGATTTTACTATTACGGAGGAAATGTTAAATTTGATACCGTAACACGGAACAACTAAAGGCACTGTTGCAAAATGAAGTGAAATAAAAGTGCCGCTAGGCGGCGTTGTTTTGTGACGTCAGTCTGCGAGCTGACGAATATATTCAGAGTACTGGTTGGACGCTCCGGCGGTTGCCGAACGTTTATTTTTTATGTATTTTAATGTGCCGTCCTCAGTAGAATAAAAGAATTATCTTGAAAGACGTCTAATCTTATTTTGACCAAAGTTACTCAGCATCTGGTAGATGCACCTGCAATTGAATTTCTAGAATATAGTGGCGTCCGTGTGTGTGTGTGACAGGACTCGAGTACTTTGGATTTGAATATTTTAGTTGAACTCAGAATTTTTGATATCGAAAATGAATTTAAATGCTTTAAAAGCACAACGAAAAGGACTGAGGACAGCTTTTTCTAATTGTTTGAAGAAAATCGAATCTGAATTAGCACAGGAACTCTGCAATTTTGAAACACTTTCGGTTTTGAAAATTCAGTTCAACGATAAATTTGCGAGAATGGACTCTCGCCAGAAAGCGATTTCAGAAACATTGTTGTTGTCTGATGATGGTGAGCGTTTATTCGCTGAAGATTTGGAAGATGCTGAAATCTACCGAGAAAAGTTCTGGGAGCTTACTACGAAAATAGAACTGAAGTCGCAACAGTGTACTGTTCCAAGCGATAAAGAATCAAGGAAATTTAAACTCCCAAAAATCGAACTAAAAGAGTTCAATGGAGAGGCGAAAGAGTATTTGACCTTTTGGAGCCAATTTCAAAAGATACATGAAGATAGAGGAATTGCGGCAGAGGATAAAATGCAGTATTTGTTACAATCGATGGAGCCAGGGTCCAAAGCAAAGAGATTAGTACTAAGTTTCCCTGCTACTGCTGCAAATTACCCAAAGGCGATAGATCAACTGAAAGAAAGATTTGGACGAGAAGACTTATTAGTACAAATCTACGTTCGAGACCTGTTAAATTTGGTTATGAAAAATGCTGCTACCGGAAGAGCGAAGGCAGATTTACCCTTGCTTTATGATGAACTTGAAAGTAAATTGAGATCCTTGGAGAGCTTGGGGAAGACTCAAGATAAATACGGAGATTTTCTGACGCCCTTAGTGGAGAGCTGCCTCCCTGAGGAAGTGTTGGTCGCCTGGGAAAGAAGCAGAAATCATCAAACAGAATCCGAGGGATCCCGTTCTTTAGAACAGTTGATGAACTTTCTTCGGCAAGAGGAGAAAGGAGAGGAGATGGTTCTTTTGGCACGGACCGGCCTCACCCTCCACCAGAATCCACGAAAAAAGGATTATCATGCAACACAGGTAAATAAGGTAGATACGACGACAGCTGCAGCTTTAGTAAATATGGACAACCCAGGTAAGAGAATTTTAAACTGTAATTTTTGTAATAAGTCGCATCCAAGTGAAAAATGTTACTCAGCAAAGAAAATGACAATAGTTGTTAAGCAAAATTTATTGTTAAAAAAGGGGCATGCTTTTCTTGTCTCAAAACTGGTCATTTAAGTAAATTCTGTAATATTAAAAATCAATTAAATTGTTCTCATTGTAATAACCATCACTTTGAAATAATGTGTTCGGAAAAAGAAATGAAAACGAAATCTATTCCAAAATCGGAAAGTTCTCTCTCTAACTCCAGCAAAAGCAAAACTGTATTTTTGCAAACGCTTTGCGTTATTATTCGGTGTCAAGGTCAGGAAAAGTTAATCCGTGCTGTGATTGATAGTGGATCTCAAAGTACTTACGTTAGCGAAAATGTAATAACTCACATCTAAAAGCACTTCCGCTTAGAAGCGAAACAGTGATTCATGCACTCTTTGGGGGGAGTGAAACAAAACCAAAAAAACATGATATATTTCCGGTAGAGGTTAGTAATTTAAATAAGACGTATACTTGTAGTTTTGAAGCTCTTTCTGAAAAAATTATTTGCGGATATATTCCGAAGATTGAAGATAAACAGGTCTTGAATGAATTAAAAAGAAAGAAAATAAAATTTACTGATTCTTTTCGAAGGGAAACGGAAATCAATCTTTTAATCGGTGCAGATGTCTTAGGAAAATTATTAACAGGGAATTCTGTAGAATTAGAATCCGGCTTAACTGCCGTAGAAACCAAACTAGGTTGGACAGTATTTGGAAAGGGTTCATGTGTAAAGGATAATATTGTAACAACATTATCGATGCATTCTATGAACATACCAGTTAATAAACTTTGGGAACTTGAGGTCTTAGGAATTTCCAGTCCTACTGAAATTGAAAAACAGAAAACTGAACTTAGCTTAAATGATTTTAATAACAGAATGAAAATTCTTCCTGATGGAAGGTATGAAGGGTTGAATCCTAGGAGGACCCACTTTTGGTCGCCAAATTTTGAGCGATAAAGGTTACAATATGGTAACCCTTCCATTTCATCCAAAAATTTGGATTTTCAAATCACTGAAAAAATGGCAACCCTAAAAAAGTACAACGTTTTTCGCCTTTTCCGAAAAAACGTCATTTTGACTTCATTTGAGAAGGTTTGCTCTCCACCGGTTGTTAAGAATGGCGTGTGAAAGGAAATTAATTGAAAGTGAGGCTACGACAGGTTTCTTTGTGCTCCTGGGCACAAAGGGGAAGAAAGAGACATTAGAATGGTGTATGAAAGCTAATTTAATTGCTTCTCGTTATGAATGTCCGAGGTTTAAAAAAAATATGCGTTTGTAAGAACGAAAGGGAACGGTTGACGGCTACGAATGGCGTTGCCGCAACCAGTCGAAAGATAATCGCCACGACGTTGTTCGGAGTGTGAGAAAGGGCACTTGGTTTAGCGAAAGCAAACTTGCTATAATAATTATCTTGCGTTTGACGAGATATTGGTTTGGCAAGAGCATGAATGCGTTCGTGGTGAATGACTTGAAAGTTAATAAGAATAGGTCACAAGTTGGTGGATGACAATTTTCATGAATTCCTTGCATCCATCGCAAGGGTGTATCCATCAACGGAACATGACGAAATGCAAGCGTAAGGTAAGTGCCTTTTAAAATTTTTTAAAATGATTGATTTCATGTATTTCTTCGATTTTATATTTGCGAAACGTCCCTTTCGTCCTTTTTTAAAAATGTAAATCATGTTGTACACACTGGTTTTAGAATGCTTTTTTAAAATGAATTTCATTGCTTTCTCCGTTTTTTTCTTTATATAATGATTAATTTAATGTATTTATTCGTTTTCATCTTTGCGAAACGCCCATTTCATCCCCCGCTGACGCATGCGCTTCCCAAGAGTTTTTCGCCATTGATGCCTTTTTGAAAACCTTCAATTTGGCGCTTTTTGGCGAAAAACTTTTGGCGCCAAAAACAGCAGTGGGTCCTCCTAGGATTTTACCGGTATGAAGTAGAACTCCCTTGGAAGTATGACTCATTGAAGTTACCAAGTAATAAAGAATTGGTCTAGAAACGACATGAAGGAATGATAAATAGATTTGGATGTGGGAAATTTTTTATTGATTATCAAAAGGTATTTCAGGATTGGGAAAAATTGAACATTATTGAACGCGTATCAGATTTAGAATTGAATAAAGAATGCCATTATTTGGCTCACAGACCAGTTATTAAATTAGATAGTCAAACGACCAAAATTCGCCCCGTTTTTGACGCCTCGGCCTCCGAAAAAGGGAAACCTTCTTTAAATGAATGTTTATTAAAGGGAACTAATTTGATAGAGCTAATACCTGATATTCTCGATCGATTTAGAATGTATCCAATCGGTATTAGTGCGGATATAGAGAAGGCTTTCTTAATGCTGTCTGTAACACCGAAAGACAGAGATTTTCTTAGATTTTTTCCCCGTGTAGTGAAGGGCGGATCGTGTATAGGCACTGCAGAGTTGTGTTTGGTGTTTCTTCTAGCCCTTTTCTGCTGAATGCATCTATTATGCATCTTTTAGAAAATTGTCAACCTCAACATGAGGAGGTTGCTCAGAAACTGAAAAGTTCATTCTATGTGGACAATTGTGTATCTGGTGTGTTTATTACTGACGAGCAGGGACGTTTCATTGAACATGCGAAATTGATCATGTTGAATGGATGTTTCAACCTGCATGGTTTTGAAAGCAATGTGGCTGGCAAAAAATGTTGATAGAAGCACAGGTGATACTTCCGTTTTGGGAGTAATTTGGAATTTAGAAACTGATACCTTGAAGTGCTGCGCAGATATGGATACTTTGACCTGTGAAACAAAAATCACAAAAAGATTAATTTTGGCAATTGTGCAGAAAATTTTTGATCCTATTGGCTTATTAACTCCAGCTACATTGCTTCCGAAACTATTAATACAACATTTGTGGAAAATGAAACTTGCTTGGGATAGTGAATTGTCTCCTAATGATGTAAATGTATTTTTAAAATGGTTTAGAGATTTGTATGTATTGAAAGATGTTACTTTGTCAAGATGTATGATAATTAATTCCACTTCTGAATTACATGTTTTTGTTGACGCTTCCAAGGAGGCGTATGCAGCGTGCGTCTTTGTGAGATCAATGTTTAAATCAGATGTAAAGGTAACTCTCGTTCGAGCCAAGGCCAGAGTAGCACCTCTAAAGCCTTTGAGTATACCTCGTTTGGAGCTTATGGCTTGTTGCATCGGTTCTAGACTTGCGAATTCTATTGTCAATGCGCTTAATTTACCGAACTTAAGGATTACATTTTGGTCCGATTCTACTACAGCACTTTGGTGGATAAAGGAAAAAGGGAGTTGGTCCGTTTTTGTAGAAAATAGGGTTAAAGAAATTCGTCAACTAATTCGAGGTCATTTATGGAAGCATGTACCCGGAAATCTTAACATTGCAGACTTATTATCGCGTGGTTGTTCTCCTCGGCAAATGCCTATTTCTAGGTGGTGGGAAGGACCTTTGTGGTTGCGAGAAAGCCCTGAATATTGGCCTCTTGGAGAAACTCCTGGCGATCCGGAGGAAGTAGAATTGGAAAGGAAAAAATTAAAAGTGGTAAATATTGATCTCTCAAGAGACACACCTCCTTGGCATTTGTATGCTATATCTGATTATAGTAAAATGATTAGAGTTTTTTCATGGATTTTAAGGTTTGTGAATAATTGTACTTTGTTGAAGGAAAATGTAAGGATTCTGAACTTTCACAATCAGAAATTGAAAATTCTGAAAAGAAATTAATTCGTTTAGTTCAGAGAGCTATTACCTTCCTGATGCGAAATCTTCAAATTATATTGAGACTTACATAGATGATGAAGGTATTTTTTACGGGTGAAAACTAAAATACTTAATCGAGATGATGAAAGATCATTTTTGTACCCAATATTGTTACCAGAAAAATGTGAACTTACTAAGCTATTAATTAGAGATGTACATAAGAAAAATTGTCACGCGGGAATTCAAATGATGCAATGCTTGTTAAGAGAAAGATATTGGATAATTAGAGCTAGGAAAGCTATAAAAAATGTTTTGTATAACCTGTAAACGCTTTAAAGTTAAATCCATGTCAAGCGAACCAACGCCTTTACCACCAGACCGAGTAACAGACTGTGTACCTTTTGAAATCGTAGGAATAGATTTGGTGGGGCCTTTATTTTTGAAAGATGGAAGAAAAGTGTGGATAACTTTGTTTACTTGCGCGGTATACCGTGCTATTCATCTTGAACTTGTTAATTTCCTAACTTCTGATGCTTTTCTTTTGGCCCTTAGATGCTTTATTGCTAGGCGTGGTCGGCCATGAACAATCTATTGCGATAACGGAACTAACTTTCGAGGCGCTTTTAATGATCTATCAAAATTGAATTGGAGCAAAATAGTGGAAGAAACTAGAACTCCAAAAATATTATGGAAATTTATCCCACCTACTGCAGCTTGGTGGGGAGGCTGGTGGGAAAGGCTGGTCCGCACTGTAAAAGAATTGTTAAAGCGTACTTTGGGTAGATCAGTGTTAAAATATGATGAATTGTATACTGTGCTTTGTGATTGTGAATCCATTATAAATTGTTGACCATTAACATATGTGTCAGAAAATCCGGAAGAATTGATTCCTCTTACACCTAGCATGTTTCTTATTAGTAATAAAAACTCAAACATTGAGGATATTGAAGAATTAAATTCGAACAGCCTTAACAAAAGAATAAAATATCGGAGTAAGCTGTTAAAAGATCTACGCCAACGCTTTAGGAATGAATACCTTAGTCAACTTATACAGAAACGTAATGAAAAGGAATCGCGTGATCCTCAGATTGGAGAAGTAGTTTTAGTTGGAGATGATAACAAAAAACGATTGTTTTGGGCATTAGCCAAAATTATTGAATTAATTCCAGGGCGAGATGGCAAAATTCGAACGGTTAGACTTAAAACTCAACACGGAAAATTTTTGCGACCAATACAGCGTATCTACCCTTTAGAGATACGCTCAAATGAAAATCTTCAAAGGGGTCTGGAGGAATCAATTCCCACTGTATCTGAAACTCTGTCACCCGATGAGGTAATATTTAAAAAATATACTTCATCCGGGAGATGTGTGAAGAAACCAAAGTGACTGGATTTATTTAATAGAATTTGTTATGTGCTTGAGACTCTTTGCGAGTCTCAAGGGGGGAGGATGTTGCAAAATGAAGTGAAATAAAAGTGCCGCTAGGCGGCGTTGTTTTGTGACGTCAGTCTGCGAGCTGACGAATATATTCAGAGTACTGGTTGGACGCTCGGCGGTTGCCGAA
Organism: Trichonephila clavipes; assembly: GCA_019973935.1. Taxonomy (NCBI): domain Eukaryota; kingdom Metazoa; phylum Arthropoda; class Arachnida; order Araneae; family Nephilidae; genus Trichonephila; species Trichonephila clavipes. The sequence goes on along the minus strand of BMAU01016394.1, from coordinate 48,759 downwards.
CGTTTATTTTTTATGTATTTTAATGTGCCGTCCTCAGTAGAATAAAAGAATTATCTTGAAAGACGTCTAATCTTATTTTGACCAAAGTTACTCAGCATCTGGTAGATGCACCTGCAATTGAATTTCTAGAATAGGCACTGATATCTTTCTAGCTATCAAAAAACTGTCATAGACTGCGGAGGGTTTCAAAAATGTTCTTACATTGTAACTGATGGGGCAAAAGCTATGACGGGATTTCTTAAAGAAAATGGCACTAATTGCCCGTTGATTCACTGCATCCTACAGCACGAAGCCTTATGTGGAAAATCTTTGCGCCAAACGAATGGCACGAAAGTTGTTGTTGTTAGAACAACACATCTCATTAGAGGCGGAAACAAAGCTTTGACTCATAGAAAATTTCGGGATTTTTTAAGTGAATTGATGCAACCTATGGAGATATGTTATTGCACTCCGAAATAAGATGGCTTAGTGCTGGGCGGTGCCTTGAACGTTTTTTTGCTTTACGAAAAGAAATACCTTTATTTCTAAAAAATGAAATAAAATCAGACACTTCTGAACTGTATGCAAGATCCTTTATTCCTGGCTGATCTTGCATTTTTAACTGACATGACACAACGATTGAACGAATTAAATTTGAAGTTACAAGGCAAAGGACATAATATTGCTAATTGGTATGGATATGTGAATGGTTTTAGAAGTAAACCTTTAAGGATCATCTGAAGTATATTGACGATGTAATTGTGGAATTTGAGCTGCGATTTGCAGATTTTAAAGAATTAGTGAGTGATATATCACTTTTAACTCATCCATTAACAATTGCAATTGAAAATGTAAAGATTGATTATCAATTGGAGTTATGTGACTTACAATCAGATCCCTTTTACAAGGGCAGAACAGTCTGGAAAATATTTTTTTAAGCTTCCTGGCGAGCGTTTTCCCAAATTAACCAAACATGGCTTAAAAATGGGTTCGATGAGGGGCAGTACTTATCTTTGTGAAAGTACGTATTCCACGATGAATTTTATAAAATCTAAATATAGATCTTCACTGTTAGATAACTCACTTACACACGCACTGCGTCTGGCAACAACTAATAATAATGTTGATATTGAAAGGATTGTAAAAGATAAATTATTGAAGCACTAATACAATTTAATGTAACAGTAGTTACTTAGTAACTATATTGCGCTACTAAAACTTTTCTTTAAAAAAATGTGTTTTTTATTTGTGTGGCCCTCCAATCTATTTAGTAATTTGAATTGGCCCGGTATCATATCTGGTCTGGACAGCCTTGATCTATAGGAATGAAGCTCCGGGGAACAACACCCATTGTTGGGCTCCCCTCGCACCTGCGGGTCGCGAACTATTTGAATAAATGGGAATATTGCTCTGTTGTGATAAAGACTTACATTGGGGTGTGTCTTCTGTATTAAAGTGTAAAGCTGATTTATAGACCATCCTGATGGTAATTTAGGTACGGCGCCAAAGTTAATTTTAGACGCGTCAGCCAATTATCTCCAAGCAGCAATGGAGTTGGCGCTAAAGCGAGGAGGGCCTTTTGCAGATCAACTTTATTCGCGAATCAGATGATTGGGGACTTAAAAGAGGCTTACCCAGGGGGTTTAAAGAGTCGCCTTTCAAGTTGACTAGGATCCTCTCGCTCTCGTTGAATTTTCTGCATTACTTTCCGCATTTTTTTTCGTCTTCGAAGACACTTGATAGAGGTTGTGGGGGAAGCGCATCTCAAGGACCTAGAGATAGCAACGGCTTGAATGAACTGAATTTGGACCATACCAGTGAAAGAGGTTCCGGGGACAGCCGCACCCAAGTGCCAATCCTTTCAAGATCTTTTAACCTTACACTGGACAAGTACTTTTCTTCAGCGAAAGTCTATGGAGAGCCAAACGTTACTGAACTTAATGCTTTGTCTAATATTGGGAATAAACTGCCTTTTGACAAAAAGCGGTGTGATCCCTCATGCTACCAAGTAATGAATTAATTTTAAGGGGTCACGACATTACAATGGAAAAGGCGAACCTCGAGCGTAATTCGAGAGCAGTAAAAAGGAACCGCCCCACCCCGAGAGGACGAACCAAGGGAGACTCTACTGAACTGTCCGAAAGGGAAGACGTATGCTTACTCTAACTCTCCTATTTTCCAGATATCTCAAGTCCTTAATATTTATCTAACAATAGATTCGATGACTTTTATATATATGTGAAGGGGGCGCCACCTAATGCCCCTGACACGTAACCCCCCTTTCTTCCGAAGGAAGCTAGCGGCAATCACCTCAGGGAGACCAGAGCCAACCGACGGAGAAAGAATAAGACGCATGACAAAACTTTTCAGCCATTAGGTAACAACGTGCGGTTAAATGTTGCGCTAGATAGGGACTGCATAAAAAAAGTCGCATTTGTAAAATATACCAATTATTTACGAAATTTATGTAAGAGTGCTTCCAAAACAAAAAATAAATAAATATTACACAAAGAGAAACATTTTAAAAACATATAGTTTCTCATTGTATACGCGGATAAGTTTTCAAAATGCATATTCATAACTCATTGCTACTCATCGTAATCCAAAGCCCTGTGATGAATAAGTTCAAAATCGCTTTCGTCACTTGAAGGTACAATTTCAATTGATTTATTTTTTGGTAAGAGAAGTTTTTGGTCGAAGGTCGGGTGGTAAGTTGGTTTTAAATGTTACTGTAACCAGCTATACATGATTGAAGCCCTTTTTGGAATTTTATACTACTTTCTTAACTGGTATCTATTTTAATAAAATGCTTTTTCAATTGTGATGGGCTCACGGGTCTTTTCCTTAGCATGTTCTTTGGGCCAGAATTAATGGCAACTCTTTTCAAACCAAATCCAAGAAGTGAAGTGTAAATGAAAGATGCAAATTAACAAGCTTTTAAATATCGGAACTTAGAGTAAACGAAATGGCAATTGATGGCAGCTTGTGGCAGTTGATGACAAGTAGAGAAATGTTAATTTAGTTTGTGGTTCAAGTTTGGATAAAGATACGCGTGGCGGTAATTAGAAGTTATAAGTGATTGAATATATGGAATACAAGTTGCACACCAGTGCATGCAAATAAAGACAAGATTGAGCATAGGACAATATTGGTTGATTCTTCAAACTGCAACAAGGTAGGATTGACTATTTAATATTAGAATCAGTGATTGAATTAGAATCGAGTTTAGGCAGTTCAGTCATTGATAGTGGTCCGAATTAGATTGAGTCGTTATTATTTATATATATTGTATGTTGCGTATTTTTCCATCGTAGATTCTCTCTCATTAATTATTATAATTTAATTTATTAAAGATTTAAGTTGAATATCTTAATAAAGTCATATTAAGATAATGATTCCTTCTAGTTTTTTTGTTAATCCTACACCTCTCGCTCACGCTGACACTCTGAGAGATATTCTCCCGAGGGGGGGATATCACGCAATTTGTTGGAATGCGGGATATTTTTAACCTCTCACAAAGAATCCGGTTCTTTTTGTCTGTCTTCATAAACTATCAAATTATTGGTCATGTCACTGTCTTCAATCAAGTGCGGGCTGCTGGAGAAAAAACAACTGAGTGCGTATTGTCTGGAGACTGTTTATAACAAATGAACAGAGCGTCTTAAAATGTCTATATTTCAGTGGCGTAACGTACACTCCCGCATCAAGGGGGGAGGGGGAATAAGACTCTAGGGGCGCAAGGCCTGACCAATGCTAAATACGTATTTATCCATTTTATAAAACATTAAAGGCGAAACCTGACTTTCGGGGGGTCCTAACATTCTCCCTTACACCACTGGTAAATAGATAGAAAACATTACAGTGGTGCCAAAGCCATTGAAATTTATACCCAGCATAAAAAAGATCACACAGAAAAAATTGCACAAAAATAAAATCGCATAAAAAAAAGACCACGCGCAAAAATTGGTTCTACTGTACTTTTAAGCATTAATCTTAAAATGAAATGTTGAGTTTTGGGGTTAATCTTAGTTTGGGTTTACAAGTACTTAAAATATATCAAGTACAAATTATAAGTAGTCAATGTTACACTCAATTTTTTTTCTTTTCGTATTTTGCTTTATAGAATGCTTCTGGCTTTACTTTGAACCACGGTCAGATGACAAGGTTGGTGCTCGAGCTAGCACCGCATGCGTGTCATGCCATGAGAGGACATTGAATTTCGAGATATTTCATGTGCATCAGTTAGTGTATAGGATGAGTCTTTAATGGAATCAGGACTCAAATGGCGTTACTGAAACATTACTGGTGCGGAGCTCGTGGTCATACTCACTCTGTTTCCGAAGCGAATTTTGTTCCACAGTCTTCGAAAATTGTACGCATTCTAAATTTTATTCGGTGGTTGAGTAGGATGAAATCTTTCAGACTCGATTGTCAGAGAGAGAGAGAGAGATTTTTAACCACTGTTGGTTCTTACTAGAGGGAGAATTCTCTTTTTGATGAGAAACCCCCCCAATAAATATCAAAGAGCAGGCTATCTTTGAAACATGTTACATATGTTGTTACTAATCCCATCCGATCGACAGTAACATCAGATCGAAGCCCACGAAATTCATCAGGGAAGGGTCGGTGTGGAAGATGATGAACCCGTTTGGTGCCCAAGGTTAGCAATTACAGACCAAAACATAGCAAGAATTCGTGATATGAGTGGGTTTCCACTCACATCAGAGGTCAAACGATTAATCAACACTACTACATTGAAGTACTAAAAAGACTAGGAAGAAAAGGCCAGAGTAAAAGGAGTTGGAGAGTGAAGGATGACTATTGCACTAAGACATTGCACCCGGTCCCATGGCCCTTATCTGTCAAGCAGTTTCTGACCAGAAAAAACATTACATCAATTGGGCATCCACCTTATTTACCTAATTTGGCCCCATGTTGCTTTTTGATGTGTAACATCTTTCCTCTCGCTTACTGGACATTTGTTGGAGTGATTTCGTGAAAAGGGACGGAAGTCGGTAACAGGAAGTGACGTAAGCGTGAGCTATTTGATTTGACCAATGACAGCGCACAAGATCCCCAGACTAGTTTCAACGTATGCCGCTCCAATCTGGATGGCTCTGCTCTTTTAAAAACAAACTATCACTCGCTTCCCATGATTTTGAGTGTGAGGAAGTGCGCGCAAACCTCTCTTTATTTTCTAATACTGTTAACTGTTTTGATGTAATTGCAACTGTGATCTTTTTTTAATGTTGTTTAGTTTGAATTTGAAACCCATAAAAAAAAGTTGAACTGAGATGACCGAAGTAATAATTCTTTGATTACAGTCTTTACAAGATTCAAATTCTTATTCAGGATAAACTTTCTTTTATTAATAATTATATTTACTGTTAAGCGTCTGACAAAGTTCAACATTCTTAATAAAATACGAGTAAGTAATATGGAATTATTCGAATAAATATTTGGAACTAGTTTGTTATCCGGGGTAATTGCGCCAAGCACTGCTTTGCACGATGATAATCGCTGTTGCTGGAATGGAATCCAAGATGGCGGCGTCCGTTTATGAATCGGATCGGGAAAATAATTTGAAATGCATGATTTCCAACGTTTTTTGATTTTACGAAAGAATAATATTGATAATAATCTTGAAAATTGGTAGTGAAATAGTGTACTGATTTTTTATGGATGTGGCCGAAAGTTTGGAATATGATGAGTACCAAGATTTTTTTTTGAGCAAAAAAAAAAGAATATGAGGGCTACCGAAAGGTCGTTTATTAAAGTAAACTATAACAAATGCACTTTTGGAACTGGATGTAATATGGAAAAGAAATGGTTACAAATTCAAAAAAAAAGGTGCAATGCTGGCGGTTGAAAATGTTACGAAAGGGTCATGAATTCGATTCCTCGACTCCCCCCTCCCGAAACGATTCTCCATTCAGCCCAATAAATATTTTGAACAAGGTCAAGAAATTTAAGGAAATGAATGAGCGAAACAAATTTTCCTGAACATGTACCAGGCGATGTATCAGAATTTGAATTAAAATCGTCTGAAGTGCAGCGTTTACCGCACAATGAAAAGAAACCAATAAGAATGAATCATTTAGAATTCAAATCGTCTGAGTGAAATTAACAGGATTAGCGCGTGCAAAAAAAAAAAAAAAAACCCAATTTTAGAATGAACTTTAAGAAATGTCATCACCATGGTAACCACATCACCAAACGAAAGAAATTTCAAGGCAACCATATTGCAATTTTATCGCCCATGTTGGCGAACATAAACAACTTGGCACTATTACCCTGGATATCAAACTCGTACCATTTATTATTTTACAAATGCCAGGCCATTGACCATCAGGTCATTAGGCAACGGGCTCTCCAATACCTTTTTACAATGCAGTTAAGATCATTCAGTGCAGAGCACTCGTCCAAATGAGCGGCAGTCATGTCTTGTCCAGTGTCTCACAAAACGCAGATAGGTGAAGTCACTAAATTAAAACGAAACAGATGAGCACAAAGGCAGTCATGTCTGGTTAAAAGTCTAAATTTAGCCACAGCAGCAGCACGAGGAGAACTTGGAATACCGTGGGATTTCTTACATAGTGTACTCCAAGGCTTATCACGAGCAACACGAGAAGCTGTAAAAGGCGAAATGATTCCCTAAAATTCCTTTTAATTTCCAGTTTGGCAGAATGAAGTGCCAGGTCTCTGCGAAAGTTCTGAAGGATACCCGTTCCCTTTTTTGCCAAAAAGTTTGCCCTCTCATTTCCCCAAAGACCACAGTGGGATGGTAACCATTGAAAGACGATCTTTCCTTTTATCTTTCCCAGGAGTTCTCTACAGTTCTACACACGTAAACAATTATTCTCATTATAGTTGGACAAAGCCTGAAGGGCAGAAGTAGAATCTGAAAGAATTACAGCTCTTTCAATGGGGGAGACGAACAGCAAGTTGCTGAAGGGCTTTATGTATAGCTTCAACCTCACCATCAAAGTGAGTTGTCAAAGGGCCGGCGTGTAAATAGAAGGAGAAGAGGTGACTAAAAACACCAATGCCAGCGCCTTGGGCAAAGTCCAAGAGTGAGCCATCTGTGTAAATGTGAAGCCACTCCTCCGGTGGGAAGCGGGTATTGATAGTTTCCAAAGCTATAGCGTGAAGAGCAGTTGGACTTAGATCACGTTTTCTCACATTCAGAACAAGGTCCAATCTGATGTCGAGTGTTGCGTAGTCGAGTGGGTTAGCAAAAGACAGTAATTCAAAGGGCACATCATTAATGACTTTATATTGAATGTTCTCACGAACACACATTGAATAAAGCCCTTTTGAGTCTTAAGATTACGTCCTCCATCGGAATCATAGTCCCGTCAGAATGAATTATTTGGGAGTCTAATAAGTCTATTGAAGAGAATAGCAGCATTCTTCTCAATTATATTAGTGAATGGCTGAAGGTCGCAAAGTAACTGCATGGCAAGAACTGGAGTAGTTTTAACTCCGCCAGTGATCATGCGAAGGGCTTGGTTATGGAAAGTGTCAAGAAGTTTTCTAACGTTCTCTGAGGCAGAGATCAGCACCTCATTGCAATAATTTAGAACTGGTTGAATATATGTCTTGTAAGTTGTATTAAAGGTATCCCTATTGTATCCCCATTTAACTCCGGTCAATCTTTTAAGAATGGAGAGTCGCTTTCTTGCCTTATAAACAACAAGCTCAGCATGTTTAGTCCATTTCAATTTGTTATCAAGAGCGCAACCCAAATAAATTGAAACATCACTCTGTTGAACAGGCATACCGTTATAAACCAATTGGGGACTGAATGGTCGTCTATTTAAAGTGAAGAACTGACAAGTAGTCTTCTTTAGGTTTACAGCCATATTATTTTCAATACACCAAAGGTGTAATCTTTTAAGGGTCAGATTTAGGATGGTATTTAGTTTGGACTGATCCCTCTTTGGTGTGCTGAACCAGATGGCAAGATCACCCGCAAATAGAGCCGTATTGGTCAGTCCATCAGATGCCAAGAGATCAGGGAGATCATTAATAAAGATGTTGAATAAGATAGGGCTAATCACAGTTCCTTGGGGCAGGCCAGTTTCACTTTGTTTAAAACTGGAAATAGCATTTCCAAAATGAACGGCTGAGAAACGCTGAGAAATGAAGTTCCTTATCCACATAAGCATATTATTGCACACACCCAGGGTCTGCAATTTTTGAATACATTTAAGCCGCCAAACTTTATCAAAGGCTGCTTCAAAATCCACAAATAGGGCAAGAGCAGAGTGTCTCTGATCAAGGGCGTCCTTGATGGACTGGCCAAGAAAAACAACTTGTTGGTTTGTGGACTGACTCGTACCAAATAGGTAGGCATGCTTCTTTTCTTTCTTTTTTTTTGTAGAGATGCTTTATTTTTACGAAAATTGCTCCTAAGGGAAGCTTTCCTGTAAAAACGTTTTTTGCGAAAATCAACTACCAAGGGTGTTGCGGAAGCGTTATAGACAAAAAAATCCCTCCCATTTTTGAACAAAAAAAACCTTTAGACTTGAAATTTGGGGGACGTGTTTCTTTCTTTTAGTAGAGTTTTAAAGAAATCGACTTCTAAAAAGGACAAACCGAGCAAAATCATACTGCTGTCTACATAGTGCTCAAAGCTATGGCTTGTGAGAATTTATACAATTCATCCTAATAATCTGGAATGTTATCTTCTAAGGATGTTATTAAATCTTGTCAAAGGACCAACTTCTTTCGAAAGTCTCAAAACCGAAACTTTATCCTGCAAATCAAGCAGCATGCCTTGGTTTACTAGAAGGCGATAATCACTGGTGCGACACATTGACAGATGCCGATATAAGCAGCAGCGCATCTAAATTACTCCAGCTGTTCGCCATTCTATTGCTTTTCTGCAATATCAGTGGTAATTACAGTTTTTGGTGGATAGAGAACCTCATGAAATATTTTCTTCTAGTCCCGAGTGCAGTTATAATTTAAAATAAACGCTTGCGATCCCCACCATCAGTGGACTGTTTTTCGAAGAAATTAGCCGGCTGAAACGGGCGATTCCTTCTCTTACATTTTACTCACTTCAAAAATAACAGGTAATTATGTTCTTAATTTCAAATTATTTGGTATTTTTTAAGACCTTAAATAATATTTATATTTATAATGTTGCAGTTTTGTTCGTAAAAATTATTCAAGTTTTTATAGGTGTGTATTCATTTTTTTAATTATAATTTTTTGCTTTGGAGAGAGAGGCAGCATTTTCCTTTTTCGTTCGGAGTAGCAAAGTCCGGAGTGGGAGAGTCCGTTGACTCTTTTTATTCCCACTTCGTCCATAATGGCATTCATAATAGGAGACGAGTTCTCAGAGGGAACAAAATCTAACTTGGACAATTTTTATAAGAATTTTTTCCTCGTGCTCTATTTCGTGAATGTTCAGATCTTCAATCACTCGAAGTTAACGTTTTTTATTTGCGTTTCTCATAAACCGAAACATCTATAAGACAAATCGAAGGTAGTGCCATTCCACGGTATTTCCCCTTCGGTGCTAGTTTGATATCGGGGGAAATAGCGCCAAATTGTTTTTTATGTTCGCCAAGATGGACGATAACATTACATTATGGTTACTTTAATATTTTTATCGTTTGTCGATGTATTTGCCATGGGGGTAACGTATATTAGAAATAGCTTTTATTGGGGATTTTTCTCGTGTTAATTTTAGACGATTTTAAGGTAACAGAACACCTTCGAAGAAAATTTTTTGAATTAACCTGAATTTTGCCTGTAAATGCATATTGTATGAACTTATGGGTCTCTAAAATTAGAAAAATACCCAAGAAAAGTTTTGTTAGTGTACATTTTTAGAGTCAAAGGGGTATTTTATAAAAAAAATAAGCAAAAATAAGACTTTACGCAAAACATGATAACTGAAAATAAAATAAATATATTGACATTTTGTAAATTGAATAATATAGCATACAACCTTATCTAGGGAATAGACTCTTATTTTGGTAATATAACTATTACGTGGGAAGTTATTGTGTTTCGAGCTTCTATACGTTGACATTTTCTTTAAAAGCTATTGTAGTTTTCATTTTATTGCTATATAAAAAAATTTCTACTCAACACAAACTCTTAAGAAAGGTCTATTCCCTGTATAAATATTTAAAAACATACATGTAAAATTTTTATTTCATTCAAGCATAATTTTTTGAGATATTGTGTTTTGCGGTAAGAAAAATGTAAAAACTCATTTTGAGAAAATGACAAAAATAACATTAAACTATTCTGATTACAAGAAAAACACTTACTTTTTTTCTTATTAAAATACACCAGATTTATAATCCTTTCCCTCTTTAACTTCTAAAACACTATTTTTTTTCTTTTTAAGTGCTCTTAAAATTTTTCTGTGTTTCTTTGTTTTGGGGTCTGCGTTATGAATCGATTCACAGATTCTGCATCTATCTAAATGTTTATACACTTTTGAAGAAATTTTTTTGAATTAACCTGAATTTTGCCAGTAAATGCATATTTTATGACCTTATGGGTCTTTAAAATTAGAAAAACACCCAAGAAAAGTTTTATTAGTGCACATTTTTACTATCAAAGGGGTATTTTATAAAAAAATAAGCAAAAATAAGATTTTATGCAAAACATGATAACTAAAAATAAAATAAATATATTGACATTTTGTAAATTGAATAATATAGCATACAACCTTATCTAGGGAATAGACTCTTATTTTGGTAATATGACCATTAAGTGGGAAGTTATTGTGTTTCGAACTTCTCTATATACGTTGAAATTTTCTTAAAAGCTATTGTAATTTTTACTTTATTGCTATATAAAAAAATTTCTACTCAACACAAAATATTAAGAATGGTCTATTCCCTATATAAGTATTTAAAAAACATACATATAAAATTTTTATTTCATTCAAGCATAACTTTTTGAGATATTGTGTTTTGCGGTAAGAAAAAAATGTAAAAAAACTCATTTTGAGAAAACGACAAAAATAACATTAAACTATTCTGATTACAAGAAAAACACTTAATTTCTTATTAAAATGCACCAGATTTATAATTCTCCCCATCTTTGACTTCTAAAACACTAATTTTTTTCTTTTTAAGTGCTCTTATAATTTTCCTGTTCTTTGTTTTGGGGTCTGCATTATGAATTGATTCACGGATTCTGCATTTATCTAAATGTTTATATCCCCGTAAGGTAAACACCCCAGGGTTTTCTATATTCATTTTATTAAAAACTTTTAGACACCCATTTAATCCTTTATTGAAGTGTATAATAGCATTATACGACCCAAATTTAATTGTTCTGAGCGAAACAAAAACTTCCTTCGGTACTTTTTGCTGAACTATTCCATTAAAACACTCGTTGGCATTTTGCGTGCGTCCATGCAAGCACTTACTTAATATCTTTGTCGCTTAGTTCTAGATATACTGGTTTAATTTTATTTAAAACATCATTTGATATACCAGCATATTTTGTGGAACATTGTGTTCCATTTGCCATCCCCCGCTGAAAATAACACCAGCTTTCTTTCCCTATTGGGCATTGACCATGCATCGGTTTCTTATTACTTGATGCACAGTGATATAACGCAGCAATTACATTTTGCTGCATGGCATTTAAGTTACCGACATTGCTGTGAACAGAAATTCCGTAATAGTTTTGAAGTATGTCAATAAAATTATCAGTTAATTTGCCTTTACCAGACAGTCCTTTAGTTTTAGTTTTCACAGACGCGAACCCACTCTCTTTTGTACATGGCCAATGCACTCAAACTTGGTCACACTGTTTAATCCATAAGTGTCTTTTACACTCATGAAAGCTTTTGAGTCGCCATCCCCATAATATTGAGTGTAATGCAGTCTGCGGTTTTTTTTTTTCAGATCGAAGAAATATTCGGGAAGCCCCCACAATTTCCATTTTTGATGAAGAGCCTGTGAAATTACACTGACATATGTGGTCGGCTTTTGACGACTCATGTTCAAAGTTTCTTGGCATAGTCTGAAGTCTCTTACATGTTGGACAGTAGGACGACATAACTTCTATGTCTAACACCTTACCAGTATCAACTGATATTGCAGCAACACAGCCATTCATAGATGTATAGCCTCTTCGCTGTCATGTGCCATCCACCGATATGCCACATTTTACAATATCGGATGAGAGATTTTGTTTTTCTCCACAATTTCAGTAGCAGCTTTTATCATGGATTCCTCAGCTACTTCTTGAACCACTTTTAAAAGCTTTGCATCCTGATTTTTGTAAGCAGTTTTGGTTAGTCGAGGCAAATTTAATGTTGAGCATAATTTAAATGCCCCAGCAAAACCTTTGCCTATCTGCCGCATATCATATACTAGCCTGGTATTTATGACAGGTGCACTACAACTTTTTTTGATGAAGCAAATGCAAAAAAAAGTCACAACACCTACATTTTAGTGTAAAATGGGAGCACAATCCATATCTGGAATCCTCGAATAGTTCCACTTTTTCAGCAAAATATTTTGGGCAGCAAAGTTGAGCAAAAGCTTCCACAATAAATTCAAGGTCAACGATTCTGTTACCAAACACAGGACCAGGCAATTATTTCTTCTGCAGTTGACAAACTCTCATTTCCCAACAGCTTACAGTACATTCAGGAACTGCTGAAGTGCTATTATTTTTCGAAGTGTTTGTGAATTTATTACCATAAAATTGCCGCTTGCGCTTTTTAGCAATACTTTTAACTATTTTTAAGTTAAAATAAAACAATCAAATAAACTTTTTTACGCTGTCAATTCTTTCAGCGTGAAAATCAAACGCATATGTAAACAAAGTCAAAACAACAAACTTGCTGCCTGGTTTTACACATAAAAAAGGAAAAATGTATTTCCAAATACATTTATATTTATTCTTAAATGTTCTATTTTAATTTCTGACTAAACATTTGTATATTAATTATAATATTTCATGTCATATACTATGAAAGAGAAACGTAAACAAACAACTCGGCCACTTCCGGTTAGCAGAAACTATTTCGGGTCCGCGAACTTTATGATTAAGTAATATTGAAAAAACTGTAACTCGGCTTCTAATTAAGATAGAAACAAAATTTAAACAGATTTACAAATATAAAAGATTGAACTTTAATATAAGACCAAAAACGAAAAATCGATAATTTGACCAAAAATTGAGTTTTAGAGGTGTTCTGTCACCTTAATTGATTTCTTTAAAAATTTAACCATTTTCAGTGTAATTGTTCTATTGTTTGCGTCTTCTGTTTTACTTTGTGCTATTATCGAATATGGATGTTTCTAAAATGAGTGAGTACTAGAATATTTTTTCTTAAAAGAATAAGTGTTGTGCTTTTAATTATCGCTTTAAATCATTTATTTTCGTTTTATTTACGGTTTAAAAATGCTTTTTTTAAAATTCTTTGTTTAAAGAAATTCGTTGAAGGAACTTGCAGTGCAAGTTTTATATCGCAAGCTTTCAATACTTTGTAGTTAATATTCTTAATTAATTTTAACATATAATATGTAATTATTTTATTCATAATGCAATACAAAAAGGATATTATTACTATGTGTAATAATCATATAATATTCGTTATTTATAATTGTTTCTTTTAATATTTATTTATAAATATTATTACACATTTTGCTATTTATTTATAATTAATATTTTTATTTATTTATAATTATTATGTTATTTATTTATAGCTATTCTTATGTTATTTATTTATAATTATGCTGTTATTTATAATTATGCAGTACGAGTAATCTTATGCATTATTTTTATTTTTTTACAGTACGACAATTATTCTTTTTATAACTACTATTAAATTATATTATATGATTATTATTTCTAATAACTGTTATTAAATCGTACTATATGAATTTTATATATAATTACGATAAAATAATATAATAAGATTATTATATGCTGCTTATAATACTATTATTAGTACATGTTACTTTTTCTTACATAATATTGATATTCATTATTTATTGATTGATCTAGGTTATTCTCAATCTCTTCCTATATCCTTCATTTGAAATACATTTCAATGTATTTTAGAACAATTTTTAAAATTAATGTAAATCACTAAATTACCGCTAGGCCACTATATTGGATTCCATTCCTGCAACAAAGAAGCTTTGCTTGGCGCCATTACCCCCGATATCAAACTAGTTCATCCCTTCAATTGCAACCATGTTACAAAATCTAATTTTTTTTCGCTCCACCCTTAAAGTTTCGCAAGCCAGACGGTCCATGAGCCAATTACTATTGGATTCAAGAAGCCAGGAAGGACCCTCACGCCAAAGAAAGTTGGAAAAAATAGACGAGGTAAACTTCTTCTTCAAAGCAAATCAGTGGGGTTTGATTCGTCCGGAAATTTACTATAAAACTGAGAAGAAACTGTGCTATTCATTTCATTTACTCTTTTGGTACAAAAACTTAGCCCTCACTACGGCTTTTTAGCTATCAGAGTGCTACCATGGAGTAACTCCATGCAATTTTTTTTAATTAGGTAAATCCAAAGCTGCGGGGGCACTCAGTGAACCAACCTCACGCCAGCACAACAACCCATCAATTCCATCCGGAAAGTAGTCACAGCTTTTAATAGCGATACCCTAGTCCTTGCACTGATTAATCGAGTTTTGACTCTCAAGGGCATTACGGTTCGAATGAAAACACAGACATAATAGGAATTCTTGCAAGCATCGACGAAAAGATGTAACTCTGAATTCTTATTTATCTCAACCTATCGTGCGATATAAATTTTCTCAAGATATTGCATTTCATCCCGCCACTTCCGAAGGGGCTTTTGCGTATTTTAGAGCAAGGGATCATCCCATTTTAAATTTAGTTTCCTATGATACTGTTACAGGAAGCTGAACAGTATCATAGGTAACAAAGTGGTGTATCATAGCCAAAACTTTACGTTTACTTATCTCACCCTTCTCTGAACAATTGAGATTACATTTTAATGTATTTTTGTCCAAATCCAATAACAGCCGCAACGGAGAAGTTACACCCGAACGACGGGAAATATAGCGACCTGGAACATTACTTTTTCACTCCCGTAAGTTAAAACCTCCTGAAGTCTCGAGCGATTACCTCTATTGCATGAATTATAAGATCTTCCTGCTCTTTGAAATAGTGAACTCCAGTGACACAGTTGTCAACGTAAACGTTTTTGGGTTAGATCGTCAAAACGGGGTGGTGAATTATCGAGGAGATGGTCTATAGAGGCAAAGAGTTGAAATGGAGAAGAACAGATTCCAAAAACCAGATAGAGGAATTTATATGATGCCTTTTTAACACTGTAATTGTGATACCATTAATGTACAGATAGAGGATAAATTGAAAAGTACACTAAATATTAATTATGATTCCAAATGAATCACGGAAATGAAATCCTTCAAAAAACGTGATTTGGAAAAATGTTCCAAGACCTTTATCAAGTTTTTTTTAAAAAAAGGATGTAGATGAAATTCTAATTCACGAAATTAGTTTGTTTCGTGATTTGGTTTTGGAGGAAAAATGTGTAAATGAACGAACAAGGTATATTGCATTACATACTTAGTAATAATTATAATGAGTTATTTCTAAATGTATAAACCGTTCTAAAACTTTTTTTATGCTGTCAGTTACCATAGCAAGTGCTGAGCAGTCTTTAAGCAAATTGAAATTAATAAAGAATTATCTTCGGTCACACTCGTGTATGTCTGCAGAATGCTTGGAAGTACTTGCTGTATTAAGCATCGAAAAAGAAATAGCAAAAAAAACCCTCCTGTAATTATTCTAATGTAATCAATGTATCAGCAAAACAAAAAGGTGGTGATTGTTAATTTATGAGTTCTTGTTTGCAATTTTTTTTACGTTACAAGACATTCATTTAAGGTCCAAACAGGTGCCGATGTAAGCTTATTTCGAGCCCTGGGTGCAGAAGATTTACAAGCCTCATTGGCACTGCTGAATCGAAATTTATAACTAGAAAATCTGGTTATGTCCAGGTTATCCGGGCCCTTAAAGGCCCCAAGACGACCAACCCAAACTCCCAATGGATGAACCGGCACGGGGTCCCTTCGCAGAGAAGGCCAGCTCTGGTTTTAATGTCTCATCATTATGATTATTCAAAGTATAACTTCCCGGTAACTGACAGAGAGATGCAGAGAAAATATGTTTTGAATATTTGATTTTTTTAAAATTAATGTCTCAGTTTGTAGCTACACGAGAACTATTGGAAATGATCTTCATAATTGTAGTATCTGCTAAGTGATGAAGAAGATACTAAACTGTTACACCCCTTTCCAAGCCAAATATGCCCCACGAGGAATGAATATTTACAGATATAACATGCTCTACACGGCAGGTATTTATTGGCATTACTCGAATTTACGACTCGCTAACACTGACCACCTGTATGCGACCATAACTACTCGGCCACAGAAGCCGAATGATGCTATGGAATATTATGGTAAATGACATTTTTTAAAGACTGGCGAGTTTTCAGAGACCTCCTCTTCATTCAAAAAAATAAAACAAATTTGTATTTAGGATCAATGTCTTTTTTCAATTGAAGCAAAAATGCTCGCAATAACTGTTGAAAAGCATTTAAAGTAATAGTTATAATTTTTCCTTAATGAAACAAATTAAACATCAATTATTTTTAAAAAGAAATCACAAATTTATAGCCTTCCTTTTCTGGAAAACTGCCTTATTCAGTGTTGCTCCTACTTTTCAGGATTTTGCACTTACTTGTTTAAAATATGTGCGCAATAATTTTGCTCTCTGATATTTTAAATCTATGTCGCGCTCCCCCGAGCGCTCTCTAAAACATTTGAGACAAATTATTAGAGTGAGTAAACAATAGAATGGGCTCTTTGTTGCGCTATTTTTCAAATCATTCTGTCACCAGACGACGCTTCAAGCACTATTAGTTGCAAAAAAAAAATTGAATTCTTGAATAAAGCAACTTAGCGAACTCGGGAAATAAAAAAAAATTCCTCACTCAATATTAGTAACCATTTTCGGTGAACTATTCCCTTACAGACAGTTCTTTTTAAACTACCCGTTTTTTACTGTAAATAGTTGTGGGAGTTCCTGTTTCCCGCAGGGAAGCTTCAATTGCTGGTGATGTTGAATAGCTTTGGGTTGGCTTAAATTAACTTCCGCATTGGAATTGTATGTTCGTTCTTTTCAAACGAATTTTCACCAGATACCAGGCACAATAAAGTCATTGATTCTTTTTAGAGGCTAAAGATTTATTTTTCCAATTACAGCCACACATACACACAACAACATAAAAAGAAAACTAAGGAAATTTAATTAGTTTAAAAACCATCTTTCTTCCATGCCATGTTGTCTTCTCCCCTTCTGTGTCAGATTTCTCGATGGCCGTGCCAAATATAAAGTTTCTACATGCCATGCGAATCTTACAACTTATTTTTCAAATCTTAGCCCAGAACTGATTTAAATCTAGAATAGAGAATTAAGAGGAAAAAATTTTGTAAAATACATTAAAATGGGAAAAAATTTACATTGTTTGTAAAAAATGAATGTTGTGTGATCGAGTGAATACAACAACAGTAATGAATTATATAATAAAAAGTAGTGTTTGCAAAGAATGTGCTGAAAATAGCTCACTACAGCGGGCCGACGCAGTCTGTCACAAATTAATGTGAATAAAAATTATCTAGACAACCAGCCACACGCGTTGAATAGGCGTTTTCTTTTGGGCGTCCGGACTGTAAAAACAGTCCTCAATCCCATATCGTGACAGTCTATGATGCTGGGCTTGACGAAAGTGGTGTTTTCCATTCTGCTGAGTGGCATGTTGGTGATTGGTCGAGCAATGGAATCCGGGAGGCGTGGCTTAGGTTCTTCATCTGGGTGGTGAGTTTTAGAGTTTTTTGGCTTGGCTGAGAGCTAAGAGGTTGCTATCTGATTGGATGCAGGGTACAGTGAACATTGACTCCAATTGGCTGCCCTGTGGGTTGAATTTTAAAAAATGGGGAGGAGCAGGTCTAGTGGGGAGAGCAAGAGAAAAATATTGACAAAAATTAAAGAAAGTGAAATTTTAGCAATTACGGTGTGCAATAAAAATTATTGCACGAGAAAATAGAATTACGAGAGATTGTAGGAATCAAGAAAAATTCTTCTTGGTCTCTTAGTTTTGTCATTAGGGGTATAATGCGATAAATTTTGCATGTTGATATTATTGGTTGCTTCTAAATCGTTAAAAAAGTTAATTGTAATATTCTGAATGTGAGATTTGAAACTGTTAATTTTAAGAGCATTACGTATGTCGTCATTCCAGCCACACGCGTTGAATAGGCGTTTTGTTTTGGGCGTCTGGACTGTAAAAACAGTCCTCAATCCCATATCGTTAGAGTCTATGATGCTGGGCATGGAAAAAGTGGTGTTATCCATTCTGCTGAGTGGCATGTTGGTGATTGGTCGAGCGATGGAATCCGGGAGGCGTGGCTTAGGTTCTTCATCTGGGTGGTGAGTTTTTGGCTTGGCTGAGAGCTAAGAGGTTGCTCTCTGAGAGATTGGATGCAGGGTACAGTGAACATTGACTCCAATTGGCTGCCCTAGGGGCTGAGTTTTAAAGAATGGGGAGGAGCAAGTCCAGTGGGGAGAGCGAGAGAAAAATATTGACACAAATTAAAGAAAGTGAAATTCTAGCAATTACGGTGTGCAATAAAAAATATTGCACGAGAAAATAGAATTACGGGGGATTGTAGGAATCAAGAAGAATTCTTCTTGGTATCTTTGTTTTGTCATTAGGGGTATAATGTGATAAATTTTGCATGTTGATATTATTGGTTGCTTCTAAATCGTTAAAAAAGTTAATGGCAATATTCTGAATATGAGATTTGAAACTGTTAATTTTAAGAGCATTACGTATGTCGTCATTACGCATATATCTTGTAGCTTTGACAATCATACGTATTAAAGAATTTTGCAGGGTATCAAGTATATTAATATTTGTTTTAGCGGCATAACCCCAAACGGGACTTGCATAAGCTAAGATGGGACGCATAACGGCTGTATAGAGAAGCACTTTGTTTTCTATACTTAATTATGAATTCCGGCCAATTAGGGGGTAAAGTTTAAACATTATTTTTCGGAATTTATCGCGAACGTAATAAATATGTTGTTTCCATGTTAGGTGTGTATCGAAAATTATTCCAAGGTATTTGGCTTCCTGAGACCAGGGGATCTGTTTGTTGTACATGATGATAGGTGGTGGGAGCGACTGTTTTTTCGTGAAAATAATGGCAGTAGATTTTTCAACGTTTATACTTATTTTCCATTTGTCGTAGAAATTTTGCAGGTGGAGTAGGTGTTTGTTTAAAACGAAGGAAATTGTTTCAAGTTTTTTATACGTAGCATGAATGGCAGTATCATCAGCGTAAAGGTTAATTTTTGTGAGTGAGTAGTCAGGTATATCGTTAATGTAGAGGTTAAAGAGCAGGGGACCGAGCAAGGAACCTTGGGACACCCTGCAGAAACAGAGTGTTCATTGGAAAGGGTCTCGTTAATTCTGATTCTGAAGGAGCGGTTAGTGAGGTAAGAGTGAATAAGGTGAATCAGAGGGGGTGGAATTTTAAAGGTAATTAGCTTAAAAGTGAGTCCATTAATCCAAACACGGTCGAAGGCTTTCTGGATGTCCAGAAAAACTGCTCCCGTGCTTTTCTTTTTCTGGGAACCTTCAGAGATATTTTCGGTTAGTCTTAAAAGTGGGTGAAGGGTAGAGAGCTTGTAAGTGAAACCATACTGATTGGGGTTGAGGATGTTATTTTCATTGACAAAATTTTTTAGTCTATGAAGAATAATAGATTCGGTTAGTTTACCGATAGTGGAAAGGAGAGATATTGGTCTGTAACTGGATGCAAGATGAGGGTCCTTGCCGGGTTTGTTAATGAGGAAAATAATGGCTTCTTTCCAGTTATCTGGAAAGTGATTGAATTTGAGGATTTTGTTAATTAGAATTGTTAAAATTAGAATAAGTTTAATGGGAAAGTTTTTTAACATGCGGTTAGTAATAGAGTCTTTACCAGGGGCATTTTTGGCATTAACATGTTTAATATAGTGGATTATTTCATCCGGAAGAGCAGGTTCAATGAAAGAGTTAGGGGGTAGAAAGGAAGTTATTTACGGTAGTATTAATTAAATCATCATTTTGATTATAATTATCATCTTCGCGATCATTTTCAACAAAATTATTTTTTATGTTAGTTGCAAGAATGTTAGCTTTTTGCTGATCAGTGACTGCCGCACCTGTTGCACAGTTAAGAGGTGGGATTTTTGGTCTTTTATTTTTGAAAATTTTTTCCGTGCGCCAAAGACTATTGTCTGCGGTATTAAGAGCTTCAAGTCTTTTTTGCCAAATGTTATCATTAGATTTTTTAAGTTCTTTTTTAAGATCAGATTGTGCTCTATTGTAATGCGATTTGAAAATGGGATTGAGGGTTTGATGATAACGTTTTCTTAAGTAATTTTTGATTTTAAGCAGCTGGTTAATGTGATGTGGAGTGAAGTTCCTACTGTCTGTTTCTATTGGTCGGGAGGTGTGGCTATGAGTATCAATGACCGCTTCGGTGAACTCTGTGATTTTTTGTTCTAGGTCGTTAGTGTTGTTAAGGGGACGGTGGACCTTTGAAATTAATTTCTTAAATTGTTAGCTTAATTAGCTGGAATTGGAATTAATATAGTAAATGATCTATATATTTCACAATTTAAGTATATTTTTTTGAAAAAAATTTATAATTTGATTTTTTTAAAAAAAAAATTTAATTTTTTAAACGTTTTTAAAAATGCTCCTTGCGCATCAATTTTTAAGATAAGTACATAATTTTTGTTTTATATATATATGAACTATAACTAAATATATCTGTGCATGGATTTTAAATTCAGCATAAAATTTGATGAAAAAAAGATAAATTTTCTTTACTATATGAAATATTTCACCAATTATCACATATTCAAAGTATTCAAAACAACGTAAAATATGATCCGTTAAATTTTTTTGAAAACTAATGCACAAATTTGTGAATTACACTGTCTTTCATAACTTGTTAAAATTTTTAAGAGATACGACATGATATGAAACGCAAGGAGCATTTTACGTAATAAGGAAAAGAGAAAATTTATGAACTGAGAAAAATGCATTTTAAACATTTATTTGAGTAAAATAAAAAAATAAAGCAACATTTTACATAATTACTTACCTTTACATGAAAATCAAACATATAAGAGATTATTATAGCAAAAATCTAAATATTCAAATAATTTATTATATTTAGTTATATATTCAATAATTCAAGAAACACGCATCCGCAAAGCTGATACTTATATAAAAAATATAGCGTGGCAAAACATTCACTTAAAATTGACCAGCACAATATGACAATCCTTCAGATTTTATATTTATGTTTTCTATTTTATTTGAGATTTTACGCTTCATATTTCTTTTATCTTTTGCTATTTGAAAAGTTTTTACTTCTGCTTTGCTTTAATCGACGCTCATCTCTTACTCCACTGATTTGCATCGAGGGTAATGAAGCATTCTGATGTATATGTTTCAAGGTAAACAGGGATCCACAAAATTGAATTCACTAACAGCTGTTACAACAGATATTTCCAGTCTTTTCTTTGATTGGAAACTTTCTTTTGGGCAGTGACTCCAGATAACACTGTGCAAACTTTCATTTGCATTTTGACTCTTACCTGAAGTACACCGAGACAATATCTCGTTGCTTGCTAATCGCTGATACACAGGGAGAATCTTTGCAACAACCTCCTCAGTTAATTTTGTCTTCATAACTGAATGACTTTCAGGGGATTCTTCATTTGCTAAAGCTCTTTTGAAAAAACACCAAGAAAGCTTTCCATTAGGACATTTGTTGTGTTTCGGTTTGGCGTCTGTGGAGGAACAATGATAAAGTTTGGCGTAAATAGCACTTTTCATTTTTTCGACATCATTACAATTATCTTTAATGGCTTTTCTGTAAAAATTAGTTAGCTTAACTATTGTGGTTTCTTTTAAGATACCAACCTTTTTGCCACCAATGCAAACACCTTTGCTTCGCTACTCTTTTTCTTTGCTGCGTAAACCTGTTCCTAGGCGCTTGGAGATATGGTTGATACATTCCTCTTTTTTTATCGGTTTACCTTTTCCATAGATGTTCAACGACATCAGATGTTGGAATGTTTTTGAATCGTCATCCGACAATATGCAAGTGTAACGCATATTACACTCCTTGATGGATCTTTGCCACAAAATTGCAGCAGCTTCCATTTCCATACTAGATGAGGAACCTGTATGATTTATTTGATATTCAGATTTGTGACCTTCATATCAAATTGCAAAATCTGGACTATCGCCTGAGAGGTCTCTTACTGCGGCAGTACATTCTGTACAATACTTTGATAGAATTTCATAATCTATAACTAAACCTATCAATAAATCAATAACAACTCCTATCCCGTACAGTGATTTATAGCCCCGCTTTTGCCAAGATCCATCAAATGACACAGTAATGTCTAAAACACCCGTTTCCTTTTTCTCTTCATCATTTAAATCAAGATGTTGCTTCCTAACTATATTTCTCGCTACTTCATCCCGGTTTAAAATATGTTGAAGTCTTTTCGCTTTAAATATTAAAAATAATACAGTTATTCTTCATCGGAATTTTATATTATTGTTCATTATTTAACATCAAATATAAATGCTAATTCTGTGAGGCTTAAAATTACCATTCGCTTAAAACTAATTATAATTTCAGCAACCATTTTTAAAAAAAAATCATTTTACATTTTTGTAAACATCATCGAGCATTTGGCTTTGCACTCTTAACAATTCAGCTATTATATCAATAATGTTTTATTTTCTTGTAAATGAACTTGTGCAAAGAGCAGTTCTGCCGGTATAATTTTAATGTATCAGTGCTTCACAGAGTATTTCATAACTATTTAATTAATACTAAATTAAGAACAAGTTTAATAAGTATTAACGACTTCCATGGGCTTGTCTTGCAAAGCAAAGTTTTTATATGGAATGCTTATGATTAGAAATCGACCCTCTGAGTTCTTTTTCTATATTTAGCAGATATCTATATTTTGTCTTCTAAGCAGCCACCGCATTTTGCAATATGTTCAATTTAAAAATTAGAGAAAGGAAAATTAACATAATAATTATCCTATTATTTAATTAATTTATTTATTTATTGCTTAAAAGTAGATACAATATTTTAATACTTATGTTACTAATTTGTAGGGTTTATAATTAAGATCGCGTATTGTAGCTTTAGTGTCAAAGTGCATTATTATTGCATTCAATACATTATTAATGTATAAGGGGGTGCGATAAAAATTGTGATCGAAAAAGGGGGATGCCAGTATTGAAAGTTTGAGAAGCACTGAGGTAGATATATCGTTAGTGTTCCGTGGATAGAAGGGAATGAAAAACTCGAGGATCTCTACAGCTTAGCTAAGGGAAGATTAAAACTTTAAAATTTACAGGCAAACTATTTGATTATGAACAAGTATTAGTATATTGGGAAAAGGAAGGCATTATTGAAAAGATTGCACAAGATGAACCAAAAATTGGTGGGAAATTTCATTATTTGCCACACAGACCTGTATTCAAGGAAAGTTCCACGACTAAGATTCGTCCTGTGTTTGATGGGTCAGCTCATCATGGAAAATCTTGTTCGTTGAATGACTGCGTAGAAAAGGGGCCCAATTTGATAGAAATGATACCAGCAATTTTAAATTGTTTTCACTTAGGAAAAATCGGAGTCATATCTGACATTCGAAAAGCTTTCCTTAAGATATCTTTGCACGAAAATGACATGGACTTTTTACGTTTCTTGTGGTGGGAAGGTGGTAATTCGAAGAAAGCTGTTATCTACAGGCATCGTCGAGTGGTTTTTGGCATTTCTTGCAGTCCCTTTTTATTAGCGGCAATATTAAACCATCATTTTAAGCAAGCTCCTGAACATTTGGAAGCTGCTGAAAAATTGAAAGATTCGATGTACGTTGACTACTGTTTGGCGAGTGTCGATTCCTCCAAAGAACTTGAGTCTTTTCAAAGAGATTCCACAGAATTGTTGGCATTGGGTAAATTCGACTTACGTGGATGGCGACATAGTGATATAGAATCAAATTTCGACTTTCAAGATAATCAACAGAAATCCGACCCACAAGAAATACAAGTTCTTGGACTTATGTGGAATGTGAAAGAAGATACCTTTCCCATCTCTTACAGAGAAACAGAATCGAAAGAAGTCACAAAGAGAAGAATTCTTTCCTTAGCTCATCGAATTTTCGACCCAATTGGATTCACATGTCCTATCACCCTCATCCCTAAATTACTTATACAAGAGTGTTGGAAGATAGAAGCTTCATGGGACTCCAAACTACAAATAGACATCGAAAGAAAACTAGTGGAAAAACCAACTTATATAGTTACAAGACCTCAAGATTCCACGAAGATTATCGAAACTCGATTTTAAAGATATGAATCTATCACTACAAGTTTTTTGTGATGCTTCGAAATCAACATTAATGAGATAGGAGTGAATGAGGTGAATCAGTAGGGGTGGAATTTTATAGCATATTAATTTGAAAGTGAGTCCATTAATCCAAACACGGTCGAAGGCTTTCTGGATATCCAGAAAATTGCTCCCCTGCTTTTCTTTTTCTGGAAACCTTCCGAGATATGTTCAGTTAATCTTAAAAGTGGGTTTAAGGTAGAGAGCTTGTTAGTGAAACCATATTGATTGGGATTGAGAAGGTTATTTCCATTGATGAAATTTTTTAGTCTATGAAGAATAGATTCGGTTAGTTTACCATAGTGGAAAGGAGAGTTATGGGCCTGTAACTGCATGCTAGGTGGGGATCCTTGCCAGGTTTGTTAATGGGAAAAATAATGGCTTCTTTCCAGTTGTCTGGAAAGTGATTGAATTTGAGGATTTTCTTAATTAGAATTGTTAAAATAAGGATTATATTAATGGGAAAAATTTTTTAACATGCGGTTAGTAATTGAGTCTTTACCAGGGGCCTTTTTGGCATTAATATGTTTAATATAGTGGATTATTTCGTCCGGAAGAGCAGGTTCAATGAAGGAGGTAGGAGGGGTAGAAAGGAAGTTATTTACGGTAGTGTTAATTGATTCATCATTTTGATTGTAATTATCATTTTCGCGTTCATTTTCGACAAAATTATTTTTAATCTTAGTAGTGAGGAGGTTAGCTTTTTGCTGATCAGTGACTGCCGTACCTGTTGCACAATTTAGTATTGGGATTTTTGGTCTTTTATTTTTAAAAAATCTTTCCGTGCGCCAAAGGCTATTGTCTGTGGTATTTAAAGCTTCAAGTCTTTTTTGCCAAATGTTATCATTATATTTTTTAAGTTCTTTTTTAATATCCGATTGTGCTCTATTGTAATGGGATTTAAAAATGGGATTGAGGGTTTGATGGTAACGTTTTCGGAAGTAATTTTTGATTTTTAGCAGCTGGTTAATATGATGCGGAGTGAAGTTCCTACGGTCTGTTTCTATTGGTCGGGAGGCGTGGCTATGAGTATCGATGACCGCTTCGGTGAATTTTGTGATTTTTTGCTCCAAGTCATTAGAGCTATTAATAGTATTAGGATGGAAATCAAAAAGAGAAAGATTCTTATTTAGATTAGTTTTGAAAACGTTCCAGTCGGTAGAAACCGCTCTGGGATTTGGGGGTTCCACCGTTAGTTTGAAAATGAAATTTAAGAATACTGGATTGTGGTCAGAAGAAAGATCGTCGATGGAGTTAATAGTAAAGGGGTAATAGAAGTTTTTAATAAGGGCGATGTCTATTGTGTTAGCGGAATTGTAACCAAATCTAGTAGGAGTAGAGGGAAAGGCGATATTTAAGTTGAGCATATTAGCGAAGTTAAAGAGGTGTCTTCCTCTGTTAGTATTATTCTTACAATTCCATGCGTTATGAGAGGCGTTAAAATCTCCGAAGAGAATACAATTACTAGCGGTTTGAATAAAATATTCAATATCTATTGTAAATAAATTTTCATCGGAAGAGGGGGAATATAAACACATGTAATAGATATGGGATCATGCTTGGGGGGTTAGTATTATGTTAGTTGCTTCAAGTTCTCGAAGAGGAGGGGTGGGGAGACAGTAATGTTTGAGAGAAATTTTTAACTAGGATCAGTGTTCCACCTGCGGTTCCATGTCGTTTCTGTGGCAGGTGTAGTTCGCTATATTAAAGTTGTGTGTAGGTCTCAGGTGGGTTTCTTGCATGAGAAAAAATATCCGGGGAGTGCTTCTCTATAAAAATACGTAGTTCAGCAATTTTTCTTAGCAAACCGTTTGCGTTCCATGAACACAAACTGAGACCCATCGGGGATGAACTATACATTATTAATATTGTTACACGATGCCTCTATTTGGGCGTACATTGGATTGGGATTTAATTGTTGGCTTGTATTTAAATCATTACCGTTACAAAGAATTTGGGAAAGCTGCATAAGACAATGCATTGTCATTTGCAGCGTTGTTTGGATGTTAAAATTATTGCTATTGTTCATGTTATTAAAGTTAAAATTATTATTTCTGTGATTAAAATTTGGGAAGTGATTATTGTTATATCTGTTATTGGGGGGATTTGGTTTGTTGGTCTCAGTTTGTGGCGAAGACCCAGGTCCGCGTGTCGCCATCTGAGGGGTGTTTTTTGAGTTAACTGTTCCGGATGTCGCTTGGGCGTAGGAGATATTGAGTCTAACTAAACTATTGTAAATGTTAGTGTAGGAATTTCTGTTATTTTTCGTGGCTCCTTTTGGGGGTTTGGGGAATGAAGGGCATCCTTTGTAGTTTGCCATATGTCCGTAGATGTTACAGTTAATGCAGTATGGCGTTTCTAATTTTTGTTTAATGGGGCAGTCTCGGGTGATGTGGTTCTCACCACATTTGAGGCATCTTGGGTTTAAGTGGCAGTTTTTAGAGCTATGGTTGAAGTTGTTGCAGGTGTAACATTGAGTTACACCCTTACCATCATAACCCTCAACTCTGATGCTGGGGGGTGAACTTAGGGAACTCTGAACTTAGGGTTTTGAGATCAAAAATTTTAAGATTGTCTAAATTACGGGGGAGAGTGATTAAAAGATTGGGAGGGGGCGTTTATTTTTTCTTCCTATTAATTGATTAACTCTTTCCGGGATGTATCCGAGTAGTTCCAAATCTTGTTTAATTTCTTCAGGGTTAGTGTTTCGGGGAAGTCCTTTGATAACAACTTTAATGGGGCGTTCGGCTTTTGATTTTATTGTGTAGAATTGGAATTTGAGTCTTTTAAGGCGTTGTACTGTCATGCGTCTTTCTTCAGCGCTGTCTATGTACAATTTTAGAAATTCACCCGTTAGGCGGAATCTTATTTTGGGGAATTCTTTGGTTATATTGCTGCCATTTGGGCTTTATAGTTTTCTTCGACGTAAAGCATGATGGGTGGTGGGAGTTGATTTTGTGGAGCATTCTGACTGGCCGAATTGTTCGAGCCATTGGGGTTGTTTCCGTTGGCGACTGGACCTGAGTTTTCGAAGTTATTTAAATGAGCATCTTGCGGCAGTTCAAATTTATTTTGGGACAAATTTAATTCTTCATCATCTGTGATATCAAGTATTACTTTTCTTGCCGTTTTTCTTTGTGGGGGATATTCAAAGTTGGAATTTTCTTTTCTTTTTCCAGAGTAATTAGAATTAGGATTAATCTTGGGGGTTGTCTGAGTCAATTTTAACGGAGAATTTTGAGGAGTTTTTTCGTGATGAGGGCAGCCAGGGATAATGCAGGGTTCGAAGGAGTCAATGTCACTTACCGCCAGTGCCATGGTTTCTTCGATGTCCTGCAGCTCAGTGAGTGCTCGGACGTAGAAGGGTTCTTCAGGGTGGTGGTCGGGCATCATCATGAGTGCGTCGACGCAGGCTTGCTTGCATCTGCGGAAGGTCTCCATTTTATCCAGTTGAGCCTTGTTATATTTCAGCTGCTCACATGGTGTGAGCTGGGGCAGTGGCGATGGTGTCCTTGTTGAGTTCCGTTGTGTGTCAGCTGCTTATATTATATCAATTACTTAAAAAAGTGGTGGTTTAGGTAAATAAAAATATAGTGTCAAACACACACATATATTTGTATGTAAAGATTCTGGGTTTGAGTGAAAATATTTTGTTGGGATCAAATGATTTGTTTCATGCAGTCGTCGAATGATAGATGAACCCACGTCATTTGAAACATTTTAGACAAACTATTAGAGTGAATAAATGATAGTATGTGCTGAGGTTGCGCTATTTTTTCAAATCATTCTGTCACCAGATGGCGCTTCAAGCATTATTAGATAGACAAAAAAAATGAATTCCTGAATAAGGAAACAGAGAACTCCGGAAATATAGAAAGGAATTCTTCAATCCATAATATTAGTGAACACCTTCGGCATTTTCCTGAGAAAGGTAGCCACTAACAGCTACCTCAGACTACTACGGAAGCTATGCGTATCCGACTGCATGCGGTGGGACATTTATGTTCAACACCTGTCCAGCAATACTCCACCGCTGTTCACCCAGACTCCGGGGCAACGGAGGACACCGAAGATGCTAGTAACAGTAATTCCTCTGCTACGAACACTGGAAGTCAACCTGGAAATGACAAGAGCTCTCCTAATCTGTCTGCCGAAAGTGTGAGCTGTCCCGATAACAGTTCTCTCCCCACCGTGAACCTGAATCAACGGAGTTCTAAATATTCTGCCGTTCTATATTTTGTACATTTCTCTCTCTGCATTCTTCTATCTTCTTTTTTAAATTATTCCCCTAACAGACAGTTCTTTGTAACTAGCCTTTTATAGCAAATGTTAAATGATGGTTTAGCTGGGTTGCGTTCCTAGAGCACTTAGCCCGCTAGGGCTTTGATCTCTTGCCTGGTGAATTTAAAAACATGATAACTTAATTACTTTGCCCATTTTATTTTAGAGGTTTTAAGAAATTAATAATTTAAAAGAGAGATAAAGGAATTCTTAAAAATTATAAGTTTAAAATATTGAAAAAAATAGTTAAAATTACATTTATTGAGTTAGAGAAATTACTTTAGCATAAGTTTCCTTCGGCCACTGGGGGCCTCGGGATGGCTGGTCGCCTGTCCAATGGGGAGGCAGCTTTTTAGGTTTGCGTTGCGTGTGAAACGAGTTCATATCACTGATGAGCAGAAATGCAACAATTTAAAAAGCATCGACCATCAGATACAACATTTTTCTGCACGAAAAGACTATATCAAAACAATGCTGAACATTGAAAAGAGCATTCCTGGCCCTACAAACGAGACCTCCCAGAAGCCGAAGCCGCCGGACTGGATGAGAAGATCAGAGCCCTTGAAGGTAATATGCTTGAGTTTTTACCTTGCCCAGTACCTTTATGCGCTCATAATTTTAAATACAACAAAAATAATAAAAAACGAACCGCTGAGCCTTTAATCAGGCCTTCTAAGT
Source organism: Trichonephila clavipes (assembly GCA_019973935.1). Classification (NCBI taxonomy): domain Eukaryota; kingdom Metazoa; phylum Arthropoda; class Arachnida; order Araneae; family Nephilidae; genus Trichonephila; species Trichonephila clavipes. Next base: position 19,258 of record BMAU01016394.1, on the reverse strand, counting down.
TAACGGCTAAAATTAATGATAGTAAATTGGATGTTGAAGATTTTAAAATTCCGCGGAAAACGGCAAAAAGTAATACCGTTCCTAAGGAGAATAGCAAAATTACTTCTACTAAAAATAAATTTGCAGCCCTCAACACTGCAAATGATGACGTCGAGGATGTCACCCCTGCTGCCCCTAAAGTCAAACCCGTGATGATGAAACTCTTTCCCGAGTATAATCTCATCCTCCAAGATATCCATAGGACCCACCCCACTGCCACCCATATTGGTGGTTATATTAAGATCCAAGCAGAATCTGCCGACCACCATAGAGAAATTACTCAATTCCTCACCGATAAGGAAGTCCAATACTACGTTACGGACCCCCCGCAAATCGACCACTCAAACTGGTCATTAAAGGCCTCCTGGCCACCACCGATCCCGAAGATATTAAAAAGGACCTTATCGACCAAGGTATTAAAATTGAAAAAATCGCGCAACTGCGCCAATTGAAGACCAAAAGCCCCCTCCCCATCTTCATGATAGAGATAACTTGGGACGAAAATGTCGATGACATTTTCAAAATCCGTAGCTGTCTCTACATGCAAGTTAAATTTGATCCCTTTCGCAAAAATTCGCGACCAACGCAGTGCTATAACTGCAATTTTTTCCACCATGCTAGCCAAAATTGCAGCATGAAAACGCGCTGTCTCAAATGTGGTGGTGGCCACAGAACCGGTCATTGCGAAATTAAAGAAAAAATAAATAATCCGACGTGCATTAATTGTAACGCTCAAGGCCACATTGCCTCCTCCACTGAATGCCCCCTCTTTCCTAAGCCGAGAAAGGGTAAGGGACAATCTCAAAAAAAGAAAACAAAAAAAACGGAACAATAATATCCAGGCAAAATCTGCTTTTATTACCCCCGGCTTGAGCTTTGCTCAAGTTACTAATGGAATAAATCCTCAACAGAGGGCAGCACGAGTAAATGATTCCTCGACGTCCAATTCAGATAATAAAAACAAAAATAAGGGTTTTTAACTCGGAAACTCTTAATTCTACCAATTGCCAGGTCGGAGATTTCTCCTTCCTTCAGGCAATATTTGAAATGAAAAAGATCTTTGATCTTTTTCCCAACCTTATCTCGGAGATGAAAAAATCTTCAAACTGCACTGACCCCACAGACAAACTTCAATGTCTGCTTAAAGGTATCTGTACCTCAGTTTCCTCAATAGATCTTAACAACGTCTAATTCTTTTTTCGGCCTATCAATATTCTCCTGGAACGCTGACGGAGTGAGATCGCGTATTGTTGAGATGCGCGATTTCATTGATCCCCTGATTTATTTTTGATACAAGAAACTCATCTGAGACCAGAATACTCTTTCAATATTCCGAATTATATTTATTACAGGAACGACAGGACCAACTCAACCAGAGGTTGGGGCGGTACAGCGATCCTCATTAAAAGATTGATTCCCCACTTTCATGTTCTCCCCCCCTCCCCCCTTACAGGTGTAGAAGCAACTCTCGTTGCGCTCACCCCCTCAGATCAGGAACCTTTCTTGGGGGCCTTTATCTATGCCCCACCTAACCCAAATTACAGAAACTTGGGAGCCGACCTCGACGGTATTTTCAAAATTTTTAAATCGGCATTTTTAGCCGGTGACTTCAATGCTAAGCACACCTCTTGTGGCTGTGTTAACAGCGATCCCAGAGGTAATTATTTGTTAAGATTTATAACCAACAATAACTTAGATCTAATTGCTCCCCCCACCCCAACTAGATATGGAATGGACTCCGCTTCCACTCTAGATTATGCTCTGATTAAAAATTTAATTTGGCCCTGTACTGCTGATTCCATTCCGGAACTCAGTTCTGACCATAATCCTGTCAGATTTTACTTCCCAAAAACTTCCAATTTTGCTATCCCCCCTCCCCAATTAAATACTACATGGAGTATCTTCACCAAAATACTCGCAAATTCTGATAACTTTTTTCTCCCAACTGCTAATTCTACCCACGAGATTGACTCCCAAGTCAGCAACATCACTAATGAGATCCTAAATGCGCACGCAAGTGCCTCTCGTCTCTTCTACCACACGGAACAACCGTATGTTCAGGGTGAGCTAAAAGAACTAATCAAGGAACGAAACAAACCCAGGAAAACCTGGCAACAAACAAGACACCCACAACATAAAACAGAATTAAACAGATTACAAAAATATTAAAAGAAAAATTTATCACTACAGACAACAGGCATGGGAGGACAAACTTTCTACCCTGAATGCTGAGGACAATTCCCTTTGGGGAATTGCGAAAGCGTTCAGGAAGAAAACCTCCCCGATCTCCGCCCTTAACGGCTCCACTGGTATTGCTCTCAGCGATACAAACAAAACCGAAGTAATTGCTCATTCGCTAGAGAGTCAATTTCAACTTAATGACATTCACAACCCACGCAAAGACGAGATCATCACCAGCGTTGTTGATGCATACATGGATTCGAATACTAACAATACTGATATTATCCCCCCCCACTCTCCCATCTGAAATTATTCAGATTATTAAAAAGATTAAAATTAAAAAGTGCCCGGGGAGAGATGGGGTCACTAACAAAATGCTTAAAAAAATACCGCGCCTTACTATTTTTAAGATCACTAATATTATTAATAACATGCTAACTCTAAGATACTTTCCTATGTCATGGAAGACTGCGATTGTTATTCCGATTTTAAAACCTGGCAAAAATTCAGCACTTGCCGAATTTTACCGACCAATAAGTTTACTTCCTGTCCTTTGTAAACTGGCTGAAAAAGTGATTTTAGCCAGACTCAACGATCATCTCGAAAGAGAAAATATCCTGATTCTGGAGCAGCACGGGGGTTCCGCCCTCGTCTCTCCACCTCCCATCAACTTCTCAGAGTCGTTAAATTTATTAAGGAAGGAAACAACAAAGATGAATGCACGGCTGCGGTCTTCCTTGATATTCAAAAAGCCTTCGATAGAGTTTGGCATACTGGCCTACTCTTTAAATTAATCACCTATAAAATTCAGCCCCCTCTTATTTTTCTGATAAACTCCTATGTCTCTGATCGTTCCTTCACTGTAAAAATTAACCGTACCTTCTCACAACTTAAAAAGATTAACGCTGGGGTGGCTCAAGGGTCAATCCTGGCCCCAACTCTCTTTAATCTTTACGTTAATGACATTATTAAAAATACTAATACTATAACATGTATGTATGCAGATGATACAGCCATACTCAGCAGACACAGGAACCTCGACACACTAGTCGAAAACATCAATGAACACTTAGCTCACCTGGAGACCTGGTTCTCCGTGTGGAAGATTGCTTTAAACTCTTCCAAAACGGAAGAGGTTTTCTTTTCTAAAAGAAAACCTCCCCCTGAAATTACTCTCCAAAATCAAAGAATACCCTGGTCTCAACACACCAAGTATCTTGGTGTCATCGTTGATAAAAACTTCACTTTCCGACAACACATAACACATATTAGAGATAAATTTAAAGATACTACGTGTAAACTTTACTCCCTAATCTGCAGAAAGTCTAAATTGAGTAGACATAACAAATTGCTTATCTACACTCTGATCATAAAACCATTACTTACCTACGCCTCCCCCGTGTGGGGACACGCAGCAAAAACTAATATAAATTCACTTGAAACTTCTCAAAATTTAATAATTTGGCAAATCTGCAATGCTCATTGGTATATGCGAAATAAAGATCTAAGAATAGCTTGCAATATACCAACCATTCGCCAGACCATACGTAAACTTGCTATTAACTTTTTTCAAAAATATCGATGAATCTGATAATTACTTCTCCCACTTTTCTGTAAAAAGAGCAAGAGACATCTTGGTCAACCCATATTTCAATTAATTTATAATTAACTTTTATTATTTTTTTTAATTTAATTTTGTATTTTTTCTTTTTATTAACTATTTTTCCAATATACTGCAGTTCAACTTCGTTGATCTGCAGATGCTCTAACTAACTAATTAAAATTAGATGATCGCGGGTGCCTATTTTCAGAAGGATGGGAGAAAAAGATAAACCATGATGTGAAGGTTGAACAAATCAAGAAAACTCCCACGAAAAATGGGAGGGAGGACGTACCCCAAAGCACTAAACGCTCTAACGAAGCAGAGTGCCGGCGGGGGGAGGGGAAGAACGCAGGAAGGAAGACAGGACGGCTGATGGCTGAGAATCAAGACTGTGAGACATCACCTCAGAACACAGAGTGAATGATGCAGTGCAGTGCAGCTAAATCGTGTTGTTAAGAGTGTGAAAAGAGTGTTTTTGTTGTGTTAGGGGGCGGAGCGGGTTTCTCCACTTCGTTGAAGAGTATGAATATTTAATTTTAGGATGAGGATACGTAAACAGTGTTTGTGCTTTGATAATTGGATTGTCATGAGATTCAATAGATTTAAAGACATTTCTAGAGAGTTTAGTGATGTAATTAGAAATCGGCTCCATATGTAGATCGTTGTGTATGACGTCATTCCCGACGTACCAAGGTGCGTTCGTCATGACGCGGAGTATCTTGTTTTGAATTACTTGAATCTTTTTCATGTGGGTGGCGGCTGCGGCTCCCCATACGGGCGAACCATAAGTGATAACTGGGCGCAGATTCTGCTTGTATAGAATAACTTTATTTTCCAGGGATAGAGGAGACCTCCTCCCAATGAGGGAGATGGCTAGATGAATTCTACCCCAGAATTTCTCCGCTAGATAGTCAATGTGTTTTTTGAACGTTAAACGGCTATCTATGTGTATGCCCAGGTATTTCACCACCGAAACCCACTGGATGTTGTCATCAAAAAGTGTGAGCTGGAAAGGCGGGTCAATGACCCCCCCATTTCCTGAAAACAATTGCTTGTGATTTATCAACATTAATTGTAATTCTCCAATGTGTATAAGCCACGTTTCAAGTTTATCTAAGAAGTTTTGAACAGCTTTAATTGTGTATTTCAGCTGGACACCTTGCGAGAGGACTGCGGAATCATCCGCAAATAGGCAAGTACTGACGGTGGAGTGTTGTAGAAAGTCGTGTGTGTAAATGTTGTACAAGTACGGAGAAAGGACAGAACCCTGAGAGGCAAGATCCAGTGTTAGAGTATGAATTATTTACACGAACTCTCTCTCTAAAAGTTCTATTGTGTAAAAAATTATGAATGGTTTTAATTAAATAGTCAGGGAACTGCAATTTAATTAACTTGTACGTGAGGCCATCGTGCCACAGTTTGTCAAATGCCCTTTTAACGTCTAAAAAGACACCTACTGTATAAAATTTGTGTGCAAAACCCTCATTAATAATGTTTGTCACACGTATCAATTGGCGTAGCGTTGAATGGCCCTCCCGGAAGCCGCTTTGCTCCGGGGGAATACAATCTATGGCTTTGCAGTGAGATTTGATTCGAGTTAAGATTATTCTTTCAAATATCTTAGCAGTGGCGTTAATTAAGCTAATTGGTCTGTAGGCTGCTGGATATGTTCTATCTTGATTTGGCTTGGCCAGCATTATAACGTTTGCTTGCTTCCACAGTGTAGGAACGTGATTTTTAATGAGGCATTGATTGTACAATTTAGTTAAGTGTGTAAGAGCATTAAGCGTAAAATATTTAAAGGCTATATTAGGAATTTGATCGGGACCTGCAGCTTTTCTATTCTGCAGTTTTTTAATAATGCCTCTGACCTCAGAAGGGGAAGTGAGAGGGGGCGTGCATGTTGCGAAGTTGTCAAAATAGTTATCTACTAAATTTTCGACTTCTTCTATCTTGTCGTCACAGTAGGGCTCTTCATTTTCCTGAAAAGTGACTTCAAGTGTATCTTTGAAAGCCTCAGCCTTTTCGAAATCCGAATAAGCCATTCCACCCGGACCTGGTAAAGGTGGAAAGGGAGTGTGCCTTTTAGAAAATTTCCTATGTAGATTATACAAGGAATTGTCCTCAGGATTTAAAGTTGAAAGAAAATATTTCCAGGTCCTGTTTTTATGATCTTGGATTTCGCTCCTGATCTGCCTAATGAGAGCATTAACTTCACGTTTATATGGAGGGTATCTGGTATTATTCCAGAGTTTTCGGAATCTATTTTTATTAGCCAATCAGAGAAGAACTGCAATTCAACGAAGTTGAATCACAGTGAGAGAATAATTTAAAATAGGAAGAAAAACATTTAGAATTAAAGATAAAATTTGAAATTGTTAAGAAAATCTACACATTATTGATAGAGGAGCAAACTACTCTTAAGAGACAGTTTAATTTTTCATCTGGGTTTGTACATATAGAAGATTTTTCCATTTCAGTGAGTAGAGCGGGAAAGAGGGTAAAAATCTTTTGCATTTTGATAATGGCTTGGAAATAGCCAAAATCGCTTGAGTCATTTTGTGGAACATTAAGTGTTTCCTTGTTAAATGAATTATTTTTGTTATTTTTTTTCAGACTTTTCTGACGCCGAGGAGGCAAATCCGGGTGCTGACATCTGGTGATTGGAATTTGAGTTAAGAACTTGGGAGTATATATATAAAGTAATCCGGGAGTTACTGAGGTGGTATTTATATTACGTTTTAGGTTCTCAGCGGGGGTTTCCCTTACCTTTTCTAGGCTTGGGGAAGAGGGGACATTGGGTTGAGGAGGCCATGTGGCCTTTAGCTTTACAATTAATACAGAGAGGATCTTCAATTTTATCTTTGATTTCGCACATACCTGTCCTGTGATTTTCACCACATTCAGGCATCGCGTTTCCATGTTACAGTTTCGGGTTGCATGGTGGAAGAAATTACAATTATAACATTGCGTGATTCTGTTTCCTTTTTTGAAGGGGTCAATCTTTATTTGCATGTAGAGACAGCTACGTATTTGAAATATGTCATTGACATTTTCATCACGTGCTATCTCTATCATGTAGATAGGGAGGGGAGTTTTAGTAACGAATCTTTTGAGTTGGGTAGTTTTAACTATTTTAATTCCTTTGGATATTAAGTCATTCTTAATATCCACCGGGTCAATGTCAACAGGAAGTCCTTAGATAACCAATTTAAGTGGTCTAGTTAGTGGGGGCTCAATGACGTAGAACTCAAGGTTTTTAACTTTTAAGTAGTTAACAATTTCATTGTGGTCATTTTCAGTTTGAGCTTCAATTTTGATAAATCCTTTGGTATGGGTGTTAGTGGCTGTGGGATATTTTCTATGTAGATCTTGGAGAATCAAATTATAAGAATCAATAATTCTCATAAAAATGGGTTTGATCTTATAAGCTGGGGTGACATCCTCGACGTCAGTCTTATCAGAATTTAGAGCTTCAAACGTATTATTAATTTTTATTTCCTTCTTTTCTGCCAACGGAATATTTTTTACTGTTTTCTTAGGGAAAACAAAATCAGAATCAGTTGAGTTTTTAGATTTATTGGACTTTGCCGTTTTAGTTACCGGAGCAGCAGGTCTTTTGACCGCTTTTGGTTTACTATTAAGAGGACTAAGGGCAATTGGGCGAGGTAAAAACTCAGTCATCTTACCTTCCATCGATTTGATCTTGGCCTCCAATGTCTTCAGTTCTACCTCCAGTTCGTATCTGGTGTCGGGCTGGGTATATCGGTTTCAATTTGTAACATCTTGATATAGTCTAGGCGATCTAGATAAATGTCTTTTTCCTTTCCTGCGGATGGGTTGTTAGAACAGCTCTGTTCAGTAGTGAGTGGACCGAGGTCCTGCATAATTACGCTTTGGTCAAAGACCTGGTGTTCCATAGCACGTCTTGCTCGGACGAGAGTCAGGGCTAGAATGATCAACGATCTGAAACGAGTTCGACTGCTCTCTCCCGCGTTGCGAGAGGGAGCTTTATGATTGGTAGTTGGGATTTAACCCAAGTTTTAGAACTTTTCCATATAATTTCAAATCTCGTCAAGAAAAACCCCAAAATCTTAGAACTACTCTCTAAATTTAAAAACTCTAACTCAGATGAAGAAAAAACCTGCCTTCTTGCAGAAGCAATTATGGATAAAGTTTAAACTTTATCTTATTCTTAAATTTACGCATAATAATTAACCTAAAATTTACTCTTAATATTTTTTAACTTAAATTTTTAATACTCTATTCTAAGTATTCATTATTTTTCTTTAAAATTCAAGTTCATGCAATCACTCCCAAAAGCTCACTTCCATTCACAAATCAAAGCCATACTACAGCAACTGGTTACCTCCAATCCTATTGGATCTCCATCCTTGAAGTCACACCCTCCCCTCCAACAAAGTCTCAACACAACGAACATCGCAGAACTAGATAGCGGGCTGAAGACTGATGGCGCAGTCTAGATACCTAAAACTTTAAAAATCATCGTCAAATTGGAGTGAGAAAATTTGGAAAAGTGATGTTTTTTAATAAAAGGTGGGGTAAATCTGAGGAGAAAAAAGTGGGTGTTTAATCGATTAGAATGTTTCTGGGTCTGTGCATGTGCCTCGTTGGGGTGTACTTCTCGATCTTTTGGATAGAGATATTGTCTGGTGTAGACATTCTCTAAAACTAAAACTAAAATTAGATGATCGCGGGTGCCTATTCCCAGAAGGATGGGAGAAAAAGATAGACCATGATGCGAAATTTAAACAAATAACGAAAACTCCCACAAAAACGGGGAGGGATGACGTACCCTAAAGCACGAGCGCTCTAACGAAGCAGAGCGCCGGCGGGGGAAGGGGAAGAACGCAGGAAGGAAGACGGGACGGCCGAAGGCTGCGAATCAAGCCGGCGAAAAAATTCACCTCAGAACCCAGAGTGAAAGATGCAGTGCAGTGCAGCTAATTCATGTTGTTAAGAGTGTGAAAAGAGTGTTTTTTGTTGTGTTATGGAGGGCGGAGTGGGTTTCTCCACTTCGTTGAAGAGTATGCATATTTAATTTTAGGATGAGGATACGTAAACAGTGTTTGTGCTTTGATAATTGAATTGTCATGAGATTCAATAGATTTAAAGACATTTCTAGAGAGTTTAGTGATGTAATTAGAAATTGGCTCCATATGTAGATCGTTGTGTATCACGTCATTTCGGACGTACCAAGGTGCGTTCGTCATGACGCGGAGTATTTTGTTTTGGATTACTTGAATCTTTTTCATGTGGGTGGTGGCTGCGGCTCCCCATACGGGCGAAGCATAAGTTATAACTGGGCGCAGAATCTGCTTGTATAAAATAACTTTATTTTCCCGGGATAGAGGAGACCTCCTCCCAATGAGGGAGATGGCTAAATGAATTCTACCCCAGAATTTCTCTGCTAGATAGTCAATGTGCTTTTTGAAAGTTAAGCGGCTATCTATGTGTAGGAAGACAAATTCTCTTAAGCTTATTGATTTTTGTTATATTACATTTTTTATTTCAGAAAGTGGTGTTTTAGATAAATAAAAATGTGACACACACACACATATTATTTGTATGTAATGATTCTGGGTCTGAGAGAAAAATTTTTGTTGGGATCAGATTATTTGTTTCATGCTATCGTTGAATGGATAGATGAACGCACGCCATTTAAAACATTTTAGACAAATTATTATAGTGAATAAATGATAGTATGTGCTCAGGTTGTGTTATTTTAATAAATACCTCTGTCACTATACGGCGCTTCAAAACTATATTAGCTACAAAATGTAAAAGAATTGACTCTTCTATTTATAGAAGAAAATTTACTTTATTCTCCCAACCCATAGATAGTTTAATGTTCAATACAGGAAAACCCTTTTCAACCTTTCCAAATTCTCCCTACTTGTGACTTTTCCCTCGTATTATTAAATCTTGTGTTAAAAATCAAAATAAGTTAAAATTCCAAGCTACGAATTTCTTACGAAGAAAATTATGAGAATTCATAAAAATTATCGAAATTTATTTTTCTTCAATCTGCATTAGTATATAATCATTTTTTATCACACTAAACAAGAACTACTTTCGCGAGTTTATACCTAAAACTAAAATATCTATGAAAAATCATCCTGTGGGAGTTCCTGTAAACTTAACCACCAATCGCTTGGGATGTTGAATAGTTTTGGGGTTGGCTTATTTTTCAAATCTTAGCCCATTACTGATTTAAAATGAGTACTTATAATAAAGTGCTTCTAATAATGATAATTGCCAATTTTTCTTATACTGTACTAATTGTTTAAAAAAAATGGTGAGAGGAAAGCCACGCAATATAGAAGTGAAACTTTGGCTACGTTGGAACATTGATTATTTGCCTTAATAATACAAACTGACCGCGTAGTTGTATCAATCACCTAATTCGCATGAAAAGTATTCGTAGCGAAATGAGTCTTTCTGATACCAAATCCAAAGTAGAAAGATGTGCTGGAGCTTCTGGGTATAAAAACCATTATATTTTGATAAATTGGTATACTTTTCCTATTTAAACTTTGTCAGCAATTATAACATGCTATAATGTGTCTTCTAAATTAATTCCCGGTAAAATATGTTATTAAATACTTTTGCGCTCAGCATAGGCGTTCTCAAATAATCTTTAAACCATAATCTATTATAAATTGAACGCCCGTGACCGAAAGGATTATCAATGAATCACTTTTGAAAATCTTTGTGAGGATTTTTATGGGAATCATAGCCTTTTTGTAACGTATGATAGAATTTATTATTGATTTACATGCATGAGTTCTAACACGCACTAGACTTGTTGAAGCTTTGTAATTAACGGCACAGGGTGGTTCACAAAGTCCATATTAAACTGTGCTGTCATTAGAATAGTCTCAATTTCATTCCCATCTCTTAAACTGGACATTAAAAGTATTTTGCAGGGGTATTTTTCTATGCTCGGTATTCTCTCATGTACTCTGATGGCAATTTAGCAGTAGTACTTGAATTTGAACTATTTTTCTGTTTATTTGTTATATTTTCGAGTGGACTTGCTGCTGGGTTTTTTTTCTTTCACGAAACTCTTTTCCTCTTTGTACATTTGATTTAGGCATTCTGAATAGAACTAATAATAATTCAACGCAAATGAAAATTATAAAAAATTGTTAGTTAGAACTAAGATTTTGGTTTCTAAGCGATTAGACTTAAATTTAGAATAGAACACATCAAGAATTTTAATACAAAAGGAATGCATCAGAACAAAGAAAAGACTCACCTCTCTTCCAGTTTTCAATTTAATCTATATTCTACGCTCACATGGTGGTACAAATCAGATATTTTTACATTTAGATTGCGAATAATAAATGACTAAAGATTATACACTGGTGTGCAAAAATTAAGGACGAAATCGAAAAATTAGCATATTAGCTGAACGAAGAGGCAGAGCGGACGGAAAAACCAATCAGGAGATTAAGTAACGTGATGTACGGTAGCACATGCGCAGATATGCAGGTAGACGTAATGGGGGGAGTGTCTGAGTAGTATAAAGCATGTTGTCGGTGTAAGATCAGTATTTCTGGAAAAGAGATTGCACGCCGTATAGCAGTTAAAATCACACCGAGTTGCTGCCTCAGCGAGAAATGGCAAATAATCAATCTGTTAGATGACATCTGGATGCTTTTAACCGAGGTCGAATCATTGGGAAGTTGGAGGAAGGCCGCAGTGTGACAAGTGTGGCTGCAGAGTTTGGAATTGCTCACAGCATCGTTTCACGACTTTGGAGACAATTTCAGACAACAGGAACAGCTATCCGAGGGTTCAGTAGTGGTCGTCCACGAGGAACCACACCCGCAGATGACCGGTACATTGTCTTACAGGCTAGAAGAAACAGGCGGCAGACAGCGGGAGAAATCGCTAGACACACGACACAGGCGAATGGACGACGGATATCGCGTTTTACCGTGGTCAGAAGACTGCACGGTGGTGGTCTGTTTGCACGACGCCCTGTATGGTGTGTACCTTTAACGCCTGCCCATCGGAGAAGGCGTTCTCTGTGGTGCCGGGAACACCGGAAATGGAGAGACAATGAATGGGGACGAGTACTCTTTACAGATGAGAGCAGATTCAGTTTGAGTAGCGATTCTCATCGCATACTCATCTGGAGAGAGCGGGGAAGCCGCAATCATCCCTCGAACATCATTGAAAGGGACAGGTATGGAGGTCGCGGTGTTCTCGTTTGGGGAGGCATCATGCTTGGTAGTCGTACAGACCTTCACATCTTCGACGCAGGTTCAGTCAACGGGACCCGTTAGTGTAACGAGATTCTTCTTCCATATGTGCGTCTTTTTAGAGGCGCTATGGGTCTGCAGTTCCTTTTCATGGACGACAATGCACCATGTCATCGCACAGTAGCTGCCAAACAGCTCTTAGAGAGTGAGGATATTGAACGTATGGATTGGCCGGCACGATCTCCGGATCTCAATCCCATCGAGCATGTATGGGAATTTCTAGGCAGACGCTTGGCAGCTCGTACCTTACCACCAGTAACGATTCGGGAGCTTCGATTGGCGCTGCAAGACGAATGGGCAGCTATTCAACAACTCATTGACACCCTCATTCTCAGCATGGGCAGACGCTGTGAAACCTGCCTAGCAGTCAGGGGAGATCATATCCCCTACTAAAGACCGGATGTTTCTTGCTGGACACCCATCACAGGGATGTTTCGGCCTTCAGTCGCATTGCGCTCCATGCTACTTTTTCAATCAAGCTTCTTTTTATCCCTCTGATTTCTGTTTTAGTAAGTGTTGCTTTTGTACCTATTACACATGTCCTTACGTATTGGGGATCTTACGGTATTAAATGTGTTGATTTGGAAAGCTACTTTTTCAATCTTTTTCTCTTTTAGTAGTGTTGCTTACATTACACATGTACAAAAATGTTATATTGAAAAAACCGTCTCGTCCTTAATTTTTGCACACCAGTGTAGTTTAGAATGAATGGATTACATCTTGCGCTTAGGCATGAAAAGCAGAAAGTCCGTCGCATAGGCATGACATCAGAAAGAATGGCGAATTGTCCTCCCGTGAAGGAGTGGCCCAAAAGTTTTGGTTTCGATTCCTTCAGCTCTCTAGTGGTGAATTTCTGATTCACCATCCTTCCGGGCGCAAATTGGCAGGACAACAATTTTGTTAATCGATCTACGAGTTAGTCCAGCTCCGGTTTGTAGAATGGCTACTCTATGACTTCCATCCGTGCCTGGTATAAGTTTTAGTATTTTTGCCATGGCCAGGAGAGAGGGGGTCTGTTGTCATCCGATATCAGTACTAGATTGCCCACTTGTACCTCAGATTGGGAAGTTTTCTACTTGTGCCTGGATTGGTAATGATGTAGAACTTCTTCTTGCCAACGATCCTAGAAGTGTTGGCGTAGCTTTTTAAAAGATTTTTTCATCTGCAAGAGAGACTTAAAGAAGTATTAGTTAATGACTTACTCTCAGGAATTTCGAGTAAGGGTTCTCCGAAAAGGAAATGCCCTGGTGTGGGAGTTCGCATATCTGCTGGATCACTGGAAGGTGGGAGAGACCAGGGGTCTAGAATTGATGCACGCTTCTATTTGGCACAACAGAGTAGATAGTTCTTCAAAACTGAGAAGATTTCCATTGCAGGTTTTGATAAGATGCCTCTTGGCTAACCTGATTGAGGACTCCCAAAGACCTCAAGTTATTGACCAAGGAGCATAGGGGGTAAAAAAAAAATTCGGAGCATAGGGGGTATGAATTTCCATCTAATATTTCTATCTGTAGAATACTTTTGTATTGAGTGTTCTTTCACCAGCATATAGAGTTGTTTCAAGTAGTTGTTGGCTCCTATGAAGTTAGTGCCATTGTCCGAATGGATTTCAGACGGATGACCACGTCGAGCAATGAATCGACGCAGTGCGGCTAGCATGGCATCAGTTGATAAAGTGGAGACGAGTTCAAGATGAACTGCCTTTGTAGCTAGACATATGAAAAGACAGATATAGGACTTAAATTTGTTAGCCTTTCGAAGGTGTTGACATTTAGTCAAAATAGGTCCGGCAAAGTCTATACCGACGATTTCAAATGGGCGAGTTTGGGTGATTCTTTGTTTCGGTAGATCTCCCATTTTAGTGTACGATGGTTTAGAATTAAATCTACAACACTCGATACATCGTTTTATTTCTCGTCGAACAGTCGATCGTTCATCAGGTATCCAATAGTGTTGTCGAATTAGAGATAATGTCATTTGAGTTCCTGAATGAAAATCACGAAGGTGGAATTGTCTAATTATTAAAGTAGTAATAAGATGATGTTTGGGAATGATTATCGGGAATTTTTGATTGAATGTGAAAGAATAGGCTGTTTAGTGAGTCTGCCACTTACCCGAAGAGAATTTCATCTTATAAATATATTTAAAGACAGTAGTTTACTTGACCTATGTATGGGTTTATGATATTTTAAATGACTTATTTCTTGCGAATATTCGGCTTGTTGAAGGGTTTTCACAAGAAATTGATGTGCTGACTCTACTTCTTCTGATTTTAATTGTCCTTTTACCTTAGATACTGATTTGCAATTATTGATGAATCTTTTACACAAAGCATTAACTCGAATAAGTTTAGTAAAGTTTGAAAATTTGCTGATTATGGGTTCTAACGGATTTGACTCACCGACCAAAGGTGTAGAATTTAATAGAGAATCAGCTTCGACTGTGTGAAAGTAGTTAGAATTTTGGCTGATGATAATTCTTCTTTTAAATCATTGTTGATCCAATCTGGATCCTTCCACCAATATAATCTGCATTCATTAACTGTTGGGGGATAACCAACAAGTTGCACAATCAGCGGGGTTAAGTTTTCCTGGAATATGATGCCACTCTTCGGTTGAGGTTAAATTTAAAATTTCGGTTATTCTACTTTTTACGAAAATGTTTTCTTTAATGGGGGGTTTTATAAGCCAACTTGAAACAATTGTGGAGTCAGTCCATAAAAAACATTCAGCTGGTTTAATTCTGAGTGCTTTTTGAATCACTGATATGAGTTCTGCTAATAGTAGGGCTCCACAAAGTTCTAATCGTGGTATCGTAAGTTGCTTGATTGGAGCAACTCGTGTTTTGGCACTTACAAGATGTATTTCTTGTTTAGATTTAAGATAGACGACTGCGGCGTACGCTTTTGTAGAGGCGTCGCAGAATTCATGTAATATGATATCAGAATTTTGATCAATCCCCCTAAAACGAGGTATTGAAATCGAATTTAAATGTTTACTTTCTTTAGTGAATTTATTCCAATTTTGCAGAATGGATGAGGGTATAGGATCATCCTAAGAGGCTTTAGATTTCCACAACTCTTGTGATATTATTTTGAGAGTTTTAATCGAGGGTGATAATAGTCCTAAAGGGTCAAAGATTTGCGCAATGATGGAAACTATATTTTTGTTTTTACATTTTCAGCACACGTTATTTAGGTTCTTCATTACCTAGAGAATGTATCAGCTTCGAAGCTAAAAGTGATGTATCTAGATCTTCAAGAATCTTTGGGTGACTACTTGACCATTTTCGAAGAATAAAACCACCAGATTTCATTAAGTTTTGAATTTCAATGATAATAGATTTTGCTTCAACTTCTGTGTCTGCACCCGATAACAGATCGTCTATATAAATATTTTCCCGAGCTATTTTTGCTGCTAAGGGAGAAGTTTTGTTCTTCGGCTTGGTATAACTGTTGCAGCGTTCTCAAAGCGAGAAACGGTGCGCATGAAGTACCATACGTGATAGTTTGGAGTTCAAATGACTTTAATGGATCCGAGGGAGTGGCTCGCCAAGCAATTCTTTGATACTTACAGTCTTCATCCAAAATTAAGATTTGGCGATACATTTTTTCGATATCAGCTGCGAATGCTACCCTGTACGATCGAAATTTAATTAAATGGTTAAATATTTCAGTTTGTAGCTTAGGCCCTGTCATCAAAACATCATTTAATGATTTACCATTTTTTGTTTTAGACGAAGCATTAAGAACAACGCGACATTTGGTTGTGGTAGATTTTTCATTTATTACCATATTATAAGGGATGTAGCAATTAGGTGCTTCGTCATCCTGTTTTTGAGATATCTCATGCATATGTCCGAGTGCTAAATACTCGTTCATGAAATTTAGAAAATTGTCCTTGAATTGCTTATTTTTGTGAAATTTATTTTCTAAGGCATACGATAATTGTACGGCTTTTTCTTTGCTTTCACCGAAAGTATTTTATTTGAATGGAAGATTAACAATATATCTACCTTCATTATTTCTCTTTTCACCGATTTTGAAAAACTTTCTTCACAAGGATCAGGAGTTTGAATTTTAGCATTAGTTTTAGGAACTTCTTCGAGTTTCCAAAGTTCTGACAGTTGGTCGTTTAAGCTAGAATTAACTATGGATTCTTGAAGAGGAGGTGCACAGATTTTTCCAGAGAGGAGGTATCCCAGTTTAGTATCTCTGCTGGTGTTCCAGCAGGTTCTAAAATAGGCAGTCCTTCCAGTAGATTTGCATAAATTTCCGCGCCTAGTAATACATCTATTGGTTTTGAAATGTGAAAATTTGGATCTGCGAGTTTCAGATTTTCTAAATGTGGAAATTGGCGATTTTCAAATTGAAAATTCGGAAGAGGTGATGTAACTTTATTAACTACTATAGCTCCAAGATTAAATTTTAGAGACGAGAAATGAGGAGTGAATTCGATTGTACAACTGTGTAGTGAAGTTTCTGCATTTACCCCACTGATTCCCGAAATTTTATGTTTTTCCGTTTTTATAGGGACGTTTAATTTTTCTTTAAGCTTTTCCGAAATTAAAGATAGTTTTTTTTTTTTTTTTTTTTTTTTTTTTTTTTTTGCGAGGCGTTATCTATTAAAGCTCTGCATTCAATGCATTTTCTCGACTTAGACTATATTTTTATTATCGCGGTAGAAAGCAGCACGAGACTGGTTTGTTTATTATCTCTCAGCTGACAACCCCGAGAAACCGCAACTACGTTCTACGTTATATTTCTTAGATTATTGCAAACAAAAAGTATAAAATTTAAAATATATCTCCTTGTTGAATTTTAATAATTATTTGTATGGCTGAACCTGGAAAAACACAATTTTTTTAATATTACATTAAGATATTTTTAAAAAATAACTAGAGCTCTCAGACCTAAATCCATATGAACTTTTATAGAACATATGTTAGGGAATATTTACAAGATATTTCAAGACTCGTATCTTGTACAGGAAAAAACGCCTTAGGGATTAGAAAACACTCTCATCTTGAAAATTAAAAATCTGAGAAAAACACATTTAAAATTTGTAAAGGGATAAAAAAAAAAAAAAAATTCCTATGCACGTATAGCTTTAATTTTTATATGTTTCTATCCAACTTATGTTCTACATGAAAATTCTACTTGAAATAAATATGACTGAAAATATCTTTTTTAATTCAAAATATTCTTCGACATAATATTGATAACAATTGTTAATTTGATCAATTATTCACTTTTATCAGAACCTTATATATTCACAAGAGTTTTAAATGCAAAATATTTATACAGAAAATAGTAGTGATACAAACGTAATCCAGAAATCACCAAGATTGTAAATAATATTTTTTTTTCTCAGTTCCCCTTCATGGCAGTTAAGCAAGTTTAAGTTTTTGTTGCATGACTTTAAAATTCTGTAATGTAGTACTACAATATATTTATTATAATGTAGTTTGTGGTACATCAGAGAAATAGTTAGTTCATTCTGCAACATTTGTATTCTGTAGTCTAATTGTAATATCACCTGAAAGCTGGATTTTAGATTTACCATTTTCAGTCATATTCCATCCCTTTCAAGTATTATTTCTCACAGTAGACTGCTTACATTTTGGTCATCGCATTTTTCAAAAGGAAAACAAAATTAATGAAAACAAAGTAAAGAGCTTTTAAATTATATAAACTATGTGGCAAAAAATATATTGGTCTTTAAATCAATCTTAATTAAGTAAATGTGAGAAAACTTAAAACCATGAGCAAACAAATGATTTTAGAAATTAAAATTGCAGTTAATGGCCATTTCAAACGAAATAATGGATTGTGTTAAAAAGATATTTTTAATTAATTCAATCTAGGAATGCAAAAATGCTTTAAAATGAAACCGAAACTAAAATCAAAACTCAGAAAATTAAAATTTCTTGAAACCTAATTGGTTTTCAGATCAGAAATTCTGGAGCAAGTTTTCCAAATATATGATCCTTAAAAAAATGCACCCCCTTCCCCAGTTTTTTTTTATATTTAAGCTATTGATATGCCTTTAGAAAATTCTCTATACTTACGAGAAAATTATTTAAAAACCCCAAAACTTATGATCCGTTTTTTCCACAGGTGTAATTTTTTTTCTAAAACTACGCAAAATTTTTAATATAATAGTATTTTAAAAGCAAAAGGTAGGGGTTTTTTGCAATATAGAACGAGTTACGATGATGATTATGAATTATTACTGTGTTAATATTTAAGAATAAAATAACAATTTGTAGGGTTCTAGTACTGGAATTAAGGATACATTTCTAAGTGTTAAAATTTTTTGCTTATAAAATTACTTATATTATTAATTATCAGCTAATTGTACTTATGTAAATTGTTTTAAAAGACAAAATTAATTGGCAATACATCTTTGCAATAACTGAATAGAAAGATATAGTTACCATTTATAGATATGTGCGAATATGCATTTAAAGGATGAAATACTAAAGGAACGGAAAAATTAAAAATTAAATTTGAATAGAAAATGGTTAGAAACACTTTCGCCAGCACACTTTAAGAAAATATATTTTTTATTGATTGAATGCAGCAGTGCAAACAGGAACTTTTCAAGGAGGGGGTCCAGGGTCAAAGTCCACTATTCTCCTATACTCCAATTCGCCACCTAACACATTCTTTTGATTTTCGGGAACAAAGAACATTAAAAAATTAATTATTGGATGAATAATTAGCATTAATAAAATTAATTATTAATTACAGTTACTTATTGTACAAACTATGCATATATATAATACTTATTATATATGTATGGGATTATAATCAATCGAAAAAATCAAGTGCTTTGAGGGTCTGGACCCAAGAATCCCTTCCCTTGTGTGCACCACTGATTGAATGTGTATTATGTGGTCAAATGCTGACGTAGTGAGGGTATTTTCCCTCATTGCAAGTTGTTATGTTGATTTATAGCAAAAAAAAAAAAAAAAAAAAATCATTCAACAGAAAAATATAAAGATAAGGATTAAAATTTGCATACATTAAAAGTATTGAAATGACTTTTTATGTTATTGTTAATTAAAAATATAATAAATTGCAGAAATCCCAGTTTTATTTTACAAATTTATTCATCATATATAATGATACTACATT
>BMAU01016392.1:167500-229494 GCA_019973935.1 Trichonephila clavipes | reverse complement strand
CTCGGAATAGATCCGAGTTTTCAAAAATAAAAGCATCATCAAAGCAGAGTCGTGAGGGCGAAAACGCCACCACGCCTGCGGTCACAGTTCCTGGTTTGGTCGTTTGCATCGTCCTTTCGGACCAGCTATCAGAGGAAATTATCTTTAAAAAAGTGGCAAGTGGCATGTAAATTATGGAGTATCTGTCTCTAAATGAGGGATGTACCTCCTCATCAGAATTTTAAGATTAAGAGCCGAATTAATGAGGTTACATGAGTTAAAAATTATCTTTAAAATCACCACCTAGATGAAGAACACAAGCCACGCCTCCCGGATTCCATCGCTCAACCAATCACCAACATGCCACTCAGCAGAATGGAAAACACAACTTTTGCCAAGCCGTCTTTGACCAAAGCATAATTATGCAGGACCCCGGTCCAACCTCTACTGAGCAGAGCTCAACTAATAACCCAGCCTCCGGAAAAGAAAAGGACATTTATCTAGCTCGCCTAGACTATATCAAGATGACGCTCCAAATTGAAACCGACATACCCAGCCCGACGCCAGATACGAAGCTGGCTTTGGAATCAGAACTGAAGACATTGGAGGCCAAGATCAAATCCATGGAAGGTAAGATGACTAAGTTTTTACCCCGCCCAATTGCCCTTAGTCCTCATAATAGTAAACCAAAAGCGGTCAAAAGACCTGCTGTCCCGGTAACTAAACCACCAAAGTCTAATAAATCTAAAAACTCTACAGATTCTGATTATGTTTTCCCTAAGAAAACAGTAAAAAATACCCCTTTAGCAGAAAAGAAGGAAGTTAAAATTAATAATTCGTTTGAAGCTCTAAATTCTGACAACACTGACGTCGAGGAAGTCACCCCAGTTTATAAAATCAAACCCATCTTTATGACAATTTTTGATTCTTATAATTTGGTCCTTCAAGATTTACACAGAAAATATCCCACAGCTACCAACACCCATACCAAAAGATATATAAAAATCGAAGCTCAAACCGAAAACGATCATAATGAAATTGTTAATTATTTAAAAGATAAAAACCTAGAGTTCTATGTCATTGAGCCCCCACTATCCAGACCACTTAAACTGGTCATCAAAGTTGATATTGACCCGGAGGATATTAAGAATGACTTAATATCCAAAGGAATTAAAATAGTTAAAACCACCCAACTTAAAAGATTCATTACGAAAACTCCCCTCCCTATCTACATGATAGAGATAGCACGTGATGAAAATGTCAATGATATATTTCAAATACGTAGCTGTCTCTACATGCAAATAAAGATTGACCCCTTCAAAAAAGGAAACAGAATTACGCAATGCTATAATTGTAATTTCTTCCATCATGCAACCAGTAACTGCAATATGAAAACGCGATGCCTGAAAAGTGGTGAAAACCACAGGACAGGTATGTGCAAAATTAAAGAAAAAATCGCAGACCCGCTCTGTATAAATTGTAAAGCTAAATGCCATATGGCCTCCTCAAGCCAATGTCCCCTATTTCCCAAGCCTAGAAAAGGTAAGGGAAAATCCCCCACTAACAACCTAAAACGTAACTCAAATACCACCCCAGTAACTCCCGGATTACTTTATACTCACAAGTTCTTAACTCAAATTCCAAACACCAGATGTCAGCACCCGGATTTGCCTCCTCGGCGTCAGAAAAGTCTGAAAATTTCAAAAATAACTCATATAACAAGGAAACACTTAATGTTCAACAAAATGCTTCAAGCGATTTTGGCTATTTTCAAACCATCATCGAAATGCAAAAGATTTTTACCCTTTTTCCCTCTACTCACCGAAATGGAAAAATCTTCTAAATGTACAGACCCAACTGAAAAATTAAACTGTCTCTTAAGAGTAGTCTGCTCCTCTAGTAATAACGTGTAGATTTTCTTGCCATTTACAAATATTTACCTTTTATTCTAAATGTTTTTCTTCCTATTCTTAACTTTTTCTCTCATTGCGATCCAACTTCGCTGAATTGCAGTTCGTTTCTGATTGGCTAACGATACTCCGCCCACTCTGGGCGTTGTGTTTTTCTCAGTTATTCAAACTCTTACAGAGCTGCACTTCCTACTAAATTGTTAGTTCTGTTAATGAACAGTGCCCTCTAGCGGCTTGTAAAATAAAACGTCAGTGTATGTGTAACAATCACTCCGAGAGGTTATGTACGGAGTAGAGAAATTAAAGAGATCACAGTCCACTGCTAGTGTTGTTTATTGTGTTGAGTCAGAACATGGTCAGCTTCACCGGAGGTAAGTGAGCTAATGTGTACAGTCGGTCGAAAAAATTGTTGAGCACCGTGACCCTTTCAAAAAATGATTGGAAATGGAAAACGACCTTTATTGAACTGACCTTTGTTGAAACCCTCTCACTTGAAATTTATCATGAACACCTCCTCTCATTTCAAATCGTCTCATTTGAAATTCATCATGAACACCCCCTCTCATTTGAAATTAATCATGAACGCTGTCTCATTTGAAACCATTTCCCTTGACATTAATCATGTAAACTGTCTCATTTGAAATTAATCATGAAACCCATCTCATTTGAAACCATTTCCCTTGATCATGAACCCTGTCTCATTAGAAACCATTTCCCTTGGCATTCATCATGAACCCTGTCTCATTTCAAACCCTCTCCTTTGAATTGAAAATCCTGTCCTTTGAAACCATTTCACTTGGCATTCATCACGAACCCTGTCTCATTTGAAATCCTCTCCTTTGAATTGAAAATCATCTCCTTTCAAACCCTCTCCTTTGAATTGACACCGTATTTTTGTCCCCCCTTTTTTTTCGTTTTATCCTTTTACATGACTCTTGTCCCCCTCCTTTTTATCCAAACCCTGCCTTTCAGATCCCCAAGGAACGTTCCAACGGCTCTTTTTGTATGCATTGTGTCCCTTTTCACCCGTTTTTATACCCCAACGTTGCGTTTAGGGTCTCGATTCCTGTATGAAGCAAAGTATGCAGGAAGCGTAACCATGTATGGACAAAATAAAATTTTTCAAATTTCCCACCAAAAGATTTTTCAGGGCCGAGAGAAAATGTTTCATGCCACCCCAGAGCGACGATTGAGACAGGGGGTCAACCACAAAGGACATGCTGGATAGGTCCAATGACATGCTGGACAGGTCCAATGACATTCTGGACAGGTCCAATGACATTCTGGACAGGTCCAATGACATGTTGGACAGGTAAAATGACATGCTGGACAGGTCCAATGAAACAGAGGTCTCCCAAAAATAGTTTTAAGACGGGGGTCCAATGACATGCTGAACAGGTCCAATGACATGCTGAACAGGTCCAATGACACATGCTGGACAGGTCCAATGAAACAGAGGTCTCCCAAAAATAGTTTTAACACGGGGGTCCAATAACATGTTGGACAGGTAAAATGAAATGCTGGACAGGTCCAATGAAACAGAGATCTCCCAAAAATAGTTTTAACACGGGGGTCCAATGACATGCTGCACAGGTCTAATGACATGTTGGACAGGTAAAATGAAATGCTGGACAGGTCCAATGAAACAGAGGTCTCCCAAAAATAGTTTTAACACGGGGTCCAATGACATGCTGGACAGGTCCAATGACATATTTGGTGAGAGGTCCACCTCATTCCTATCTAGGTGACGATTCACAGGTAATTTGATGCATCTAGGGGGACCACCTCATTCCAATCTTGGTGACGATTCACAGGTAATTTGATGCATCTAGGGGGACCACCTCATTCTAATCTTGGTGACAATTCACAGTGATACATCTAGGTGAGAAGGCCTCCCATCTTGGAAACGATTCACAGTGATGCATCTAGATAAGAAGGGGTGATTCACACAGGTTTCAATCTTGGTGTATGAATGGACCAATCTTGGTGTATGAATGAACCCGAAAAAAGAGGAGGGAACTGCCCCCCCCCCTATTTTCGGTCTTGAAGATTTTTGCTAAAAACATTTACTGTACCAGAATTTGAGATGGAAACAAGACTCCAAATCCTGACAGTATTAACAAAAACATTTAGCCATTCAAAAGCACTCCGAAGGTGCTGGCCTTTTATACTCTAATGAGGTCACGTGAAACAATTTCTATTGGCTGGTCCTTCCAACGTTGTCTTGAAACACCGAGTCGACTCGATTGACCCAGAAAGATTATTCAGCCTAAATGAGCGCACATTAGCTGAGCGATCCAAACTTGGTAACCCGAAAAAAAGGGGGACCGAGTCAACTCGACTCGATCCCCCTTTCCAATTTTTTACAAAAATAAAACGTCAAAGTTGTAGTTCAAAGGATTTTCTGACGCGTGACTCGATTCGACCCAGATTTCTAAATACGATAGGGGTGGTCCAACAAGTGTTGTACCGAAATCATTCTGACAAAAAAAATGAGACTTGTTCATTATTTATTGAAAAAATATATACAATGAACTACAGGCAACTATTGACAGATCCATGGGTTGGATGGCTCCGATAGATTATTGACCGATAGAACTATTGACAGACAGATCCATGGGTTGGATGGGTTTAAATCCGATATTTTTGACACAAGAGTTTAGTCTGGGCATGGTCAAGTCCATAGGCTCCCTTTTAATTTCATCCAGGAAGGAGAAGAGATTCTCATCAAAAATAGAGGGTACCGTGTGAAGCAGCTGGAGTTCTTGGGGTCCAAATACGAACGACATGAGCTGGTCAAATGCATCTGTCGACTCCAAAGGGTCCAAAATGTCGAGCTCTGGGAGACTCTGCACAGGTGGCTGTGGGACTTGTGACACTGGAATTTGCACAGGTTCTGATACATGTAGAATCTGCACAGGTGACTGTGGGACTTGTGACACTGGAATCTGCACAGGTTCTGGATCATCTGGAATCTGCACAGGTTCTGATACATGTAGAATGTTCATAGGTTCTGGGAGAATCTGCATAGGTGGCTGTGGGACTTGTGACATTGGAATCTGCACATGTTCTGGAACATCTGGAATCTGCACAGGTGGTTGTGGAATATGCACAGGTGGTTGTGGAATATGCACAAGTGATGGTGGGACATCTGGAATCGGCACAGGTTCTAGGACATCTGGAATCTGCACAGGGGCTCTAGGACATCTGGAATCTGCACAGGTGGTTGTGGAATCTGCACAGGTTCTAGGACATCTAGAATCTGCACAGGTGGTTGTGGGACAAGTGGAATCTGCACAGGTTCTAGGACATCTGGAATCGGCACAGGGGCTATCGGTAGCTCAGATCGTCTGGACACACGTCTCATGACGGGAGTGATGCGCACTCGTTTCTTGGGTAGAGCGTTTTCCTTTCGCTTTCGGCCGGTACATGAATTGGGGTAGGTGGAGGTAGCTTGTAAGGAGTTTGATTAAGCTTTTTCATTTTCCGGAAATCTCCCACGTGGAATCCCTTCTGAATGAGCTGGGGGAGAAGGGATTCGGGGATAATGTCCAAACCAAAGGCGGTTTTTTGAAACGTCAACACAATGTAGTGTGTTCCAGCTGGGATCGGATATGCCGTGTGGGGCTCCAAGATGGTTCGATGGTAGAGCATTTGGTCATGGGGCTCAAAACTTCTCCGAATCACATTGGGTTGGGCTCGGCACTTGAGACTGGAGGCTGGCAATTCATACATCAACATGGGTACATGCGTAGTTTGAATCAAGTGAATCTCTCCGGATTTCACCGTTCGCAAGCCAAAGGTAAAGTCTTTTTTGGCAAAAAATATGTTGTTGTAAATGTAAACCATTCTCTTGTCGGTATTCTTGAGCAGTCTGTCTGGATTTCTCAACAGGCCTTTGGATGTTTTTTCCCACATCACGTCGTTGGGTCTAAATTCATTGGCATGCTTTGCCTCCATGACGGCCCGTTTGAAATTGTCCAACCACGTCTTTTTTTGATGCCAATGGTCTTTACAAAACAGAACAAACACTCGTTTGGCGGTGGGCTCTTGGTAGATGATACCAGCTCAGACTTGGCCCTGCCGAGCAGCATATTCCAATGCATCGGGTTTATCGGGCAGCGTCACGGGCACCACCGTGGTAGAAAGGTGCTCGGGGAAGGCATCAATCGGGTCCATGACGAAGTGTTTAAAGCACCTCTCGCTTTTATACGTTTCAAACAGGATGCGATTCAACAAGGATTGCAAAAGGAAGCCGTGGCGTCTTTAAATGCGTCCGTCACAGTACCAACATGGATGGACTAGGGATGAGCGGTCAAACGTTGAGTGTGGAAAAAATCTTGGGAGTTTTAAACTATACTACGTCACAGTACCACCATGGATGGACCATGGATGCGCGATCAAACCTTGAGTGTGGCTCTTGAGACAATCGTGAAGAGTAAAAAGTTTTAAACTATACTACGTCACAGTACCAACATGGATGGACCATGGATGAGCGGTTAAACCTTGAGTGTGGCTCTTGAGACAATCGTGAAGAGTAAAAGTTTTAATCTGTACTACGTCACAGTACCAACATGGATGGACAATCACCATGGATGAGCAGTCAAACCTAGAGTGTGGAAAAACTCTCAAGACAATCGTGAAGAGTAAAAAGTTTTAAACACTATACTACGTCACAGTACCAACATGGATGCACGATCACCATGGATGAGCAGTCAAACCTAGAGTGTGGAAAAACTCTCAAGACAATCGTGAAGAGTAAAAGTTTTAATCTAGACTAAAAAAAAAAATATATATATATATATATATATATATATATATATATATATATATATATATATATATATATATATATATATATATATATATATATATATATATATATATATATATATATATATACATATATATATATATATATACATATATATATATATAATATATATATATATAATCTATCTATATATATATATATATATATATAATATATAATCTATTTATATATTAAAAACATTGTAAATAAAGAATAAGAAACAAAAAAATTTGGGTGAAAAATTTTTTAAATGAAAAAGGAAAACGACAGTTAAAACTGTCCTTTACAAGTAAAAAAAAAATTTTTTTTTAGTAGTTTTTGTGCATATTCCACAACCACCTGTGCAGATTCCAGATGTCCTAGAACCTGTGCAAATTCCAGTGTCACAAGTCCCAGAACCACCTGTGCAAATTCCACTTGTGCAGATTCCAGATGTTCCAGAACATGTGCAGATTCCAATGTCACAAGTCCCACAGCCACCTATGCAGATTCTCCCAGAACCTATGAACATTCTACATGTTCCACAACATGTGCAGATTCTAGTGTCACAAGTCCCACAGCCACCTATGCAAATTCTACATGTATCAGAACCTGTGCAGATTCCAGTGTCACAAGTCCCACAGTCACCTGTGCAGATTCTACATGTATCAGAACCTGTGCAAATTCCAGTGTCACAAGTCCCACAGTCACCTGTGCAGAGTCTCCCAGAGCTGGACATTTTGGACCCTTTGGAGTCAACAGATGCATTCGACCAGCTCATGTCGTTCGTATTTGGACCCCAAGAACTCCAGCTGCTTCACACGGTACCCTCTATTTTTGATGAGAAACTCTTCTCCTTCCTGGATGAATTTGAAAGGGAGCCTATGGACTTGACCATGCCCAGACTAAACTCTTGCGTCAAAAATATCGGATTTAAACCCATCCAACCCATGGATCTGTCTGTCAATAGTTCTATCGGTCAATAATCTATCGGAGCCATCCAACCCATGGATCTGTCAATAGTTGCCTGTAGTTCATTGTATATATTTTTTCAATAAATAATGAACAAGTCTCATTTTTTTGTCAGAATGATTTCGGTACAACACTTGTTGGACCACCCCTATCGTATTTAGAAATCTGGGTCGAATCGAGTCACGCGTCAGAATATCCTTTGACCCCAACTTTGACGTTTTATTTTTGTAAAAAAAAATTGGAAAGGGGGACCGAGTCGACTTGACTCGGTCCCCCTTTTTTTCGGGTTACCAAGTTTGGATCGCTCAGCTTATGAGCGCTCATTTAGGCTGAATAATCTTTCTGGGCCAATCGAGTCGTCTCGGTGTTTCAAGACAACGTTGGAAGGACCAGCCAATAGAAATTGTTTCACGTGACCTCATTAGAGTATAAAAGGCCAGCACCTTCGGAGTGCTTTTGAATGGCTAAATGTTTTTGTTAAGACTGTCAGGATTTAGAGTCTTGTTTCCATCTCAAATTCTGGTACAGTGAATGTTTTTAGCAAAAATCTTCAAGAACGAAAATAGGGGGGCAGTTCCCTCCTCTTTTTTCGGGTTCATTCATACACCAAGATTGGTCCATTCATACAACAAGATTGGAACTTGTGTGAATCGCCCCTTCTCATCTAGATGCATCACTATGAATCGTTTCCAAGATGGGAGGCCTTCTCACCTAGATGTATCACTGTGAATTGTCACCAAGATTAGAATGAGGTGGTCCCCCTAGATGCATCAAATTACCTGTGAATCGTCACCAAGATTGGAATGAGGTGGTCCCCCTAGATGCATCAAATTACCTGTGAATCGTCACCTAGATTGGAATGAGGTGGCCCTCTCACCAAATATGTCATTGGACCTGTCCAGCATGTCATTGGACCCCCGTGTTAAAACTATTTTTGGGAGACCTCTGTTTCATTAGACCTGTTCAGCATGTCAAAGGACCTGTTCAGCATGTCCTTGGACCCCCGTTTTAAAACTATTTTTGGGAGACCTCTGTTTCATTGGACCTGTCCAGCATGTCATTTTACCTGTCCAACATGTCATTAGACCTGTTCAGCATGTCATTGGACCCCCGTGTTAAAACTATTTTTGGGAGACCTCTGTTTCATTGGACCTGTCCAGCATTTCATTTTACCTGTTCAGCATGTCATTGGACCCCCGTGTTAAAACTATTTTTGGGAGACCTCTGTTTCACTAGACCTGTCTAGCATGTCATTGGACCTGTTCAGCATGTCATTGGACCCCCGTGTTAAAACTATTTTTGGGAGATCTCTGTTTCATTGGACCTGTCCAGCATGTCATTTTACCTGTCCAACATATCATTGGACCTGTCCAGCATGTCATTTTATCTGTCCAGCATATCATTGGACCTTGTCAGCATGTCATTGGACCTATCCAGTATGTCATTTGTGGATGACCCCCTGTCTCAATCGTCGCTCTGGGGTGGCATGAAACATTTTCTCTCGGCCCTGAAAAATCTTTTGGTGGGAAATTTGAAAATTTTTATTTTGTCCGTACATGGTTACGCTTCCTGCATACTTTGCTTCATACAGGAATCGAGACCCTGAACGCAACGTTGGGGTATAAAAACGGGTGAAAAGGGACACAATGCATACAAAAGGAGCCGTTGGAACGTTCCTTGGGGATCTGAAAGGCAGGGTTTGGATAAAAAGGAGGGGGACAAGAGTCATGTAAAAGGAGCCGTTTAAAACGAAAAAGTGGGGGGGGAGGACAAAAATACGGGGTCGATTCAAAGGAGAGGGTTTGAAAGGAGAGGGTTTTCAATTCAAAGGAGAGGATTTCAAATGAGACAGGGTTCATGATGAATGCCAAGTGAAATGGTTTCAAAGGACAGGATTTTCAATTCAAAGGAGAGGGTTTGAAATGAGACAGGGTTCATGATGAATGCCAAGGGAAATGGTTTCAAATGAGACAGGGTTCATGATCAAGGGAAATGGTTTCAAATGAGATGGGTTTCATGATTAATTTCAAAAGAGACAGTTTACATGATGAATGTCAAGGGAAATGGTTTCAAATGAGACAGCGTTCATGATTAATTTCAAATGAGAGGGTGTTCATGATTAATTTCAAATGAGACAGTGTTCATGATGAATTTCAAATGAGACGATTTCAAATGAGAGGGTGTTCATGATAAATTTCAAGTGAGAGGGTTTCAACAAAGGTCAGTTCAATAAAGGTCGTTTTCCATTTCCAATCATTTTTTGAAAGGGTCACGGTTTTTTCGACCGACTGTATTTGTGAAACCGTGGATTATCAAAATTCACAGTGAAAAAGAAAAAAAAATAAGTGATGTCCAAAGTGTGAATAGAGATCGATTGCGAAACCGAAACTTTAGCGAACGGCGTGAAACAGCGATCTGAGGAGGTAGGTGCAATTAATTGATCCTTCTATTAGTGTCCTTAATTCATAAATATGTCTTTAAATAAATTAAGGAAAAACCAGTTAAAAATCGTTGCGGAAGAATTAAATTTAACTGTACCAGAAGGAGCAAAAATCGCTGGCTTAAAAAGTGTAATTGTAAATAGTGACGTTTACAAAAATTATAAAGGTTTAGTTCAATCTGCTATCGACTATGCTTTGGCAGAAATTAAAAATTAGAGATTGGATAGTGAAACTGAATTAGAATTTGAACGAATTAAATTAGCGCAATTGCAAAAACAATTAGAGCTTGCAAATATCCAGAAGAATTTAATTGAAAATTCCGATATTCGAAATCCGAGTGTTTTTGAAACTACCGACAATATTAATGTTGAGACTTTGTTAAAGTCCGTTAAAACTTTAACAATACCCGTACCTTCAAGAGTGGAGTCATATAATTTTTTTTCCAGTCGCTTGAAAAAGTATTCAAAATAAAAGAGGTTCCCGAACAATTAAAATGCGAAATTCTTTTAAATATTCTAGGTGAAAGAGTTAATAATTTACTAGTTCATGTTTCCGAAGAAGAATTAAATATAATTATAGTAAACTTAAAGATGTAGTATTAAAAGAATTTTCCTCCACACCACAAGAATGCTATAATAGATTTCAGAAAGCGCAAAAAATAAGTTCAGAGAGTTATGTGCAATTTGCATCACGATTATGCGCGACATTTGAGTATTATTTTCAGCTGCGCAATGTGAATGATTTTAAATCATTGTGTCAGTTAATTGTATCGGGTAAAATAATGAACACACTCGACAGAGAATTATTGTCTCACATGAGTATAAAACAGGGAGAGAAATATTTTAAACCACATGAGTTAGGGCGTGAGTGCGATATATATTTGTCATCGAAAGGCAAAATTAAGAATGAGATGTTTTCTAAGCCCTTTTGTGAAAATGCCAAGCGTTTCAGTTATAATAAACAAAACAAATTTAATGCTAAAATACCACGAGATGCATCGAATGTATTTTTTTCCGAGTTAAAAAATGATAAATGTGTATTCAGTAAAAAAAAAATGTTCATGCTTTACAATTTTGCCCACAATTTAAAATGTTTTCTGTAAACGAAAGAGTAGAATTTGTTAAAAATATTAGACTTTGTTTTAAATGTTTTTCACCTCAATGCAGCGTTAGAAGATGCCGATCAAAAAATTGTTTCTGCTCTAAGCCGCATAATAAATTATTACATTACCCCAGAGAAATGAAAGGGAATTCTTTCTCCCACCTGGAGACGATGACAGAGGTTAACCAGGATGAGCCACAATTCGCCTTGAGTGTAAATGCTGAATCTTTCGTTCCAAAAGTAGGCAAAACACAGATCGTGGCAACCGCATGTTTTAAAAACAAATGCCTTTTGAGTACTGCTTTAGTTCTAGTGAAAGATAAATATTCAGAATGGCAGACATTTAGGGCCTTGTTAGACTCGGGAAGTGAAACATGTCTTATTTCGAATGAGTGCGCGAATAAATTACGACTTAAGACCGAAAGAATAAATACATTAATCTCGTGTTTAAATGATGCCTCTATGGTTGTAAATGGGTGTCTTAAAGTAGCGATTTCCAACCAAAATAAATCTTTCGAAAAGGAATTGGATATGCTCGTAATTAAAAAAATCACTTATTTTATTCCACAGAAAGCGTTAGAGATAAATTCTGATTTTTCTACTTTTGTGGAATTAGCGGATTCTAAATTTAATGTTCCCGGCAAAATTGATTTATTATTAGGTGCAAACATATTTTATGAGTTATTGAAACCGGAAAGAATTAAAATAAAAGATTCATAATTACTGTTAGTCAACAGCGTATTTGGTTATATAGTAACGGGTAATTTAGATTCAATAAATGAAACTAAGGTTCACTGCGGTTTGATTCGTGATGAGGACTTGAATAAAAATTTAGAAAAATTTTGGAAATTAGAGGAGGTAGAGGAACCAATAGTTAAAAACAAAGAAAGGCTAATTTGTGAGGAACATTACGCGAATACTCATTTTAGAACTAACGAAGGTAAATATGTAGTATCTATGCCCTTAAAAAAGGAACCCTCGTGTTTAGGTAATTCGAAAGACATAGCCCTCAAACGACTTGGATCGCTGTGGAATCGCTTAGCTAGAGATGAAAATTACTTAAATTTATATCGTGAATTTTTAAGAGATTATGAAAGACTGGGTCACATGAAGGAAGTGACTAACGAAATTGAACCCAAAATAACATATTACGCTACCCATCATGGAATTTATCGTCCAAAAAAGTCCCCAACAAAACTTAGAGTTGTCTTTAACTGTTCTTCTTTAACTGATAATGGAATATCTTTAAATGACATTCAATATAATGGAGGAGTGATACAAGAGGACTTATATGCGCAAATGCTCAGGTTCAGAACTTACACGTATGCATTTACAGCAGACATTAAAATGATGTATCGAACTATATTAATTAACACTAAATAGCGTAATCTGCAGAGAATCGTTTGGTGTGAAAGTGAACATGAATCACCCAAAATTTACGAACTTTCGACTGTTACCTATGGCACTGTAAGTGCTCCCTACTTAGCAAAGACAACTTTGACCCAATTGTCGATGGATGAAGAGGCTAACTTCCCTATAGCAGCTTCCGTTTTACGGAACAACTTGTATATGGACGATGTCCTTTGTGGTGCTGCAACGTTAGAGGAGGCAATTGTTCTCAGACAACAATTAAAAGGAATTTTGAAAAGTGCTGGAATGGAGTTGCATAAACTTTGCGCCAATCACGAGAAATTGTCACCGGATCCCGAACAGAATTACAATGTTGCAACTTTAACAGAGACGAAAACGTTAGGAGTGTCGTGGAAGCCGAACCTAGATTGCTTTTTGATTAAAGTGAAAGTCTGTTTGGACAGTTCTTATACTAAAAGAGACGTCTTGTCTACTATTGCCAAGACCTTTGATCCTGTTGGACTGATGGCACCAGTAATTTCCAAAGCAAAGATTTTTCTCCAGCGTTTGTGGAGAAGAAAATTGGAATGGAATGACCTTCTGCCAGCTGAAGAATATCGAGAATGGCAACAATTCCTAGTATCTTTAGAGAATATCAACAATATAGAGATACCAAGGCGTATTCTTGTCGCTTTTCCAGAAGTTATTGAGATCCATGGCTTTGCTGATGCCTCAGAGCGGTGCTACGGTGCAGCAGTTTACTGCAAATCTAAAAATTTGAAGAGTGAAATTTTAGTTCGGTTAATCACAAGCAAATCGAGAGTAGCGCCTATTAAAAGCCTGACAATTCCCAGACTTGAATTGTGTGCTGCAGTGCTATTGGCAAAACTTGTGAAAAAAGTTGTAGCTGCTTTACAACTAGAAACTGCTGAATTATATCTTTGGTCGGATTCGATGATCGTCTTGGCGTGGCTTCGAAAAGAACCGATGGACTTAAAGACCTTTGTTCAAAATAGGGTTGCCAAGATACAAGAACTCTATCCTAATCAGTTATGGAGACACGTACCATCTGATCAAAATCCTGCAGACTTAGTCTCCCGAGGAGTCGATCCTGATAAACTTTTGCAACAAAACTTATGGTTTAATGGACCAACATTTCTTTCAGGTGATGATGACTATCCAAATCGAACTATAAACTGTAGAGAGAAACTAGATGAATATAATTCAGAACTGAAAAACTGTGTTAATGAACAAATTGAAAACTTTCAATCGGTGCTTAATATTCATGTTAATGATTTTTTAAACGACCTTCTTAATCTAAGCAATAATTATATAACTATTTTACGTGTATTAAGTTTTATTTTCAGGTTCATGGAAAATTTAAAGGGAATAAATAAAGTGGCTGGTCCACTCACGACAAAAGAATTTGAGAAAGCTGAAACATTTCTGGTACAAAAAGTGCAAGAGCAAGAATTTTCCAGTGATATTAACCATCTTAAAAGTCAGGGAAGTGTGCTACCAAACAGTAAGTTAAAGACATTGAATCCCTTTTTAGATGACAACGGTGTCTTAAGACTAGGAGGACGATTGTGTAACTTAGAGTTAAGTTTTAATAAAAAGCACCAGATAATATTTTACCAAAAAATAATAAATTAACTTTAATAATAATAGAATATTTTCATAAGAAATATTTACATGTGGGAACTGTATCGTTACTGAATCATATGCGGGAAAAATTTTGGCCGTTGAATGGTAGGTCAATGTGCAGAAAAATTGTATATAAATGTATTGTATGTTTTAAAGCGAAACCAATTGTGTCAACTCAAATTATGGGTAATTTGCCAAAAGAGAGACTTATTACTGATTATCCATTTAATTTCAGGAGTAGATTTCTCTGGTCCTTTTTTCATTAAAAATAAAGGACAACGTAAAGGAAATTTGTTTAAAGTGTATATTTGTATTTTTGTGTGTTTTGTGTTTAAAGCGGTACATATTGAGTTAGTATCAGACTTAACATCGCAAGCATTCATTGCCGCGTTGAAAAGGTTTATGGCTCGAAGAGGCAAATGTGCAAAACTGTTTTCGGAAAATGGTAAAAATTTCGTCGGAGCTAGCAATGAAATTAAAAAACTTCTTGAAATAGTCAGAAACCCAGACGAAAAAAATTAGCTAATTACTTAGCAGCAGAAGGAATACAGTGGAAATTTATTCCTGCGAGGTCGCCCAATTTTGGAGGTCTTTGGGAAGCGGCCATAAAGTCATGTAAATATCACTTAAAAAGAGTTGTGAATGGAATTAATTTAAGGTACGAGGAACTACTTACGGTCACAGTACAAATTGAGGGAGTTTTAAATTCTCGACCGCTTTGCCCCCTATCAAACAAGGATGATGATTTCCAAGTGCTTACACCAGCTCATTTTTTAATTAATAGGTCTTTAAATTCGCTAGAAGAGCCTAATTTCACAAATGGAATTGATGATTGATTCCCGTTTCGGAAGCCACAGACTGAGCACGTACTTTTCTGACTCCCACAGCCCTTTTCAGGGCTCTTGCGACAGAGCTAACCTCTACTCTTTCTATCCTGCTGATAAAACGTTTACGACTTGGAAATGGCCAACCTACCTACCGACATGGAACTGGAACTAGCAGAATCGCATCGGAACGCTACGAGGACACCTTCGCCTCAGATTACACCATGTGAGCAGTTGAAATTTAATAAAGCTCAACTAGCCAAAATGGAAACTTTTCGCAGATGCAAGCAGGCCTGCGTTGACGCACTGATGATGATGCCCGACCACCACCCAGATGAACCCTTCTACGTCCGAGCACTCACTGAGCTGCAAGACATCGAAGAAACCATGGCACTGGCGGTAAGTGACATTGACTCATTTGAACCCTGCATTATCCCTGGCTGCCCCATCATGAAAAAAAAACTCAACAAAATTCCCCTGTAAAATCGACCCCTGAAACTAACTAACTCTGGAAAAAGGAAAGAAATTTCCAACTTCGAATATCCCCCAAAGAAAAACTGCAAAAAAAGTAATTCTTGAAAATACTGATAATGAAGACATAAATTTGTCACAAAATAAATTTGAACTGCCACAAGGCACTCACTT
Organism: Trichonephila clavipes; assembly: GCA_019973935.1. Taxonomy (NCBI): domain Eukaryota; kingdom Metazoa; phylum Arthropoda; class Arachnida; order Araneae; family Nephilidae; genus Trichonephila; species Trichonephila clavipes. The sequence goes on along the minus strand of BMAU01016392.1, from coordinate 213,833 downwards.
TAACAACCTCGAAAACTCAGGTCCCGTCGCCAACGAAAACCCCCAATGGCTCGAAAAATTCGGCCAGTCAAAATGCTCAACAAAATCAACTCCCACCACCCATCATGCTTTTCGTCGAAAAAAACTACAAAGCCCAAATGGCAGCAATAACAAAAGCTTTCCCCAAAATAAGATCCCGCCTAACGGGTGAATTTCTTAAAACTTATACTGACAGCGCCGAAGAAAGACGTATGGCTGTACAACACCTTAAATGCTTGAATTTCAATTTTATACTATAAAATCAAAAGCAGAACGCCCCATTAAAGTCGTTATCAAAGGGCCTCCCCAGAAACACAAACCAAAGAAATTAAACAAGATTTGGAAATACTAGGATTCACCCCGGATAGAGTTAATCAATTAATAGGAAGAAAAAACAAACGCCCCCGCCCAATCTTTTAATCACCCTCCCCCGTAATCTTGACAATCTCAAAATATTCGATCTTAAAACCATAAATTATCTCAGCATCAGAGTTGAGGGTTATGATGGTAGGGGTGTAACTCAAAGTTACACCTGTAACAATTTTAATCACAGCTCTGAAAACTGCCATCTAAAACCAAGATGCCTAAAATGCGGTGAAAACCACCTCACCCGAGATTGCCCCATTAAACAAAAACTTGAAACGCCTTACTGCATAAATTGCAACATCTACGGTCATATGGCAAACTATAGAGGTTGCCCCTCATTCCCCAAACCCCCAAAAGGAGCCGCGAAAAATAACAGAAATTCTTACACCAACATCTACAATAGCTTAGTTAGACCAAATATCTCCTACGCACAAGCGACAACCGGAGCTATTAATTCAAAAAACACCCCTCAGATGGCGACACGCGGACCTGAGTCTTCGGCACAAACTGAGACCAACAAACCAATTCCCCCCAATAACAGATATAATAATAATCACTTCCCCAATTTTAATCGTAGAAATAACAATTTTAACTTTAATAACATGAATAATAACAATAATATCAATATCCAAACAACGCTGCAAATGACAATGCACTGTCTAATGCAGCTTTCCCAAATTCTTTGTAACGGCAATAATTTAAATACAAACCAACAATTAAATCCCAATCAAATGTACGCCCAAATAGAGGCATCGTGTAACAATATTAATAATGTATAGTTCATCCCCGATTGGTCTCAGTTTGTGTTCATGGAACGCAAACGGCTTACTAAGAAAAATTGCTGAACTACGTATTTTTATAGAGAAGCACTCCCCGGATATTTTTCTCATACAAGAAACACACCTGAGACCTTCTCACAACTTTAATATAGCGAATTACACCTGTCACAGAAATGACAGAATCTCCGATGGACCGCGGACCGCAGGTGGAACTCTGATCCTAGTTAAAAACTCTCTCAAACACTACTGCCTCCCCACCCCTCCTCTTCCCGAGCTCTTGAAGCAACTAATATAATACTAACTCCCCCAAGCATGATCCCATTTCAATTACTTGTGTTTACATTTCTCCCTCTTCCGATGAAAATTTATTTACTATAGACATTGAGCACTTTATTCAAACAGCTAGTAATTGTATTCTCTTCGGAGATTTCAACGCAACTCATAACGCTTGGAATTGTAAAAATAATACTACCAGAGGAAGACACCTTTTTAATTTCGCTAATATGCTCAACTTAAATATCGCTTTTCCCTCAACCCCTACTAGATTTGGTCACAACTCCGCTAACACCATTGACATCGCACTAATTAAAAACTTCTACTACCCCTTTACAATTAACTCCATCGACGATTTTCCTCAGACCATAATCCGGTTTTCTTAAATTTTAACTTCAAACTCGCAGAAGCACCCCAAATCCCAGAGCGGTCTCCACAGACTGGAAAACTTTCAAAATAAATCTAAATAAAAATATTTCTCTCTTTGATTTCCATCCTAATAATATTAACAACCTTAACGACCTAGAACAAAAAATCACAGAGTTCACCGAGGCGGTCATTGATACTCATAGCCACGCCTCCCGTCCAATAGAAACAGACCGAAGAAACTTCACTCCACATAACATTAACCAGCTGATTAAAATCAAAAATTACTTCAGAAAACGTTATCATCAAACCCTCAATCCCATTTTCAAATCATATTATAACAGAGCTCAATCTGATCTTAAAAAAAACTTAAAAAATATAATGATATCATTTGGCAAAAAAGACTCGAAGCTCTTAACACCGCAGACAATAGCCTTTGACGCACGCAAAAATTTTTCAAAAATAAAAGACCAAAAATTCCACCTCTTAACTGTGCGACAGGTACGGCAGTCACTGATCAGCAAAAAGCTAACCTTCTTGCAACTAACATAAAAAATAATTTTGTTGAAAACGATCGCGAAGATGATAATTATAATAAAAATGATGATTTAATAAATACTACCGTAAATAATTTTCTTTCTACCCCCTAATTCTTTCATCGAACCAGCTCTCCCGGATGAAATTATCCACTACATTAAACATATCAATGCCAAAAAGCCCCTGGTAAAGACTCTATAACTAACCGCATGTTAAAAAACTTTCCAATTAAACTAATCCTAATTTTAACAATCCTAATTAACAAAATCCTCAAATTCAATCACTTTCAGATAACTGGAAAGAAGCCATTATTTTCCCCATTAACAAACCTGGCAAGGACCCTCATCTCGCATCTAGTTACAGACCAATATCTCTCCTTTCCACTATCGGTAAACTAACCGAATCTATTATTCTTCACAGACTAAAAAATTTTTCAATGAAAATAACATCCTCAATCCCAATCAGTATGGTTTCACTAACAAGCTCTCTACCCTTCACCCACTTTTAAGACTTACCGAAAATATCTCTGAAGGTTTCCAGAAAAAAGAAAAGCACGGGAGCAGTTTTTCTGGACATCCAGAAAGCCTTCGACCGTGTTTGGATTAATGGTCTAACTTTTAAGCTTATTACCTTTAAAATTCCACATCCTCTGATTCATCTTATTCACTCATACCTCACTAATCGCTCCTTCAGAATCAGAATTAATGAGACCCTTTCTAATGAACACTCTGTTTCTGCAGGGTGTCCCCAAGGTTCCTTGCTCGGTCCCTTGCTATTTAACCTCTACATCAACGATATCCCTGACTATTCACTCACTAAAATTAACTTTACGCTGATGATACTGCCATTCACGCCACGTATAAAAATCTTAAAACAATTTCCTTCGCTTTAAACAAGCACCTTCTACTCTTGCAAAATTTTTACGACAAATGGAAAATAAGTATTAATGTCAAAAAATCTACTGCCATTATTTTCACGAAAAAACAGTCACTCCCACCACCTATTTTCATGTACAACAAGCAAATCCCCTGGTCTCAGGAAGCCAAATACCTTGGAATTATTTTTGATACACACCTAACCTGGAAACAACACATTTATTACGTTCGCGACAAATTCCGGAAAATAATGTTTAAACTTTACCCCCTAATTGGCCGGAATTCATATTTAAGTATAGAAAACAAAGTGCTTCTCTATACTGCCGTTATGCGTCCCATCTTAGCTTATGCATGTCCAGTTTGGGGTTATGCCGCTAAAACAAATATTAATATACTTGATACCCTGCAAAATTCTTTAATACGTATGATCGTCAAAGCCATAAGATATATGCGTAATGACCACATACGTAAAAGCTCTTAAAATTAAAAGTTTCAAATCTCACATTCAGAATATAGCTATTAACTTTTTTAACGATTTAGAAGCTACCAATAATATAAATATGCAAAATTTATCTCAATATACCCCTAATGACAATACAAAGAGACCAAGAAGAATTCTTCTTGACTCCTATAATCCCCCGTAATTCTATTTCCTCGTGCAATTTTTATTGCACACCATAATTGCTAAAATTTAACTTTCTTTTTATTTTGTCAATATTTTTCTCCTGCTCTCCCCACTGGACATGCTCCTCCCCATAATTTAAATCTCAGCCCCCGGGGCAGCCAATCGGAGTCAATGATCACTCTACCCAACATCCAATCAGAGAGCAATCTCTTAAGCTTCAGCCAAGCCAAAAAACTCAAAACTTCTCATCCAGATGAAGAACCATAGCCACGCCTCCCGGACTCCATCGCCCAACCAATTGCCATCATGCCACTCAGCAGAATGTTAAACTCCACTTTTGCCATGCCCAACATCATAGACTCTCACGATATGGGATTGAGGACTGTTTTACAGTCCAGACGCCCAAAAGTAAACGCCTATTCAACGCCTATTCAATTTCACAAATGGATTTCAGAGAGGCAGATCCACTGGAGCTGTCTTTCTCGACATCCAAAAGGCTTTTGACAGGGTCTGGGTAAGTGGACTCATTTATAAATTAATTACTAACAATTTCCTCCTGCTCTAATTCATCTGATAAATTCCTATCTCGTTAACAGGACCTTCCAAGTCCGCGTTAATGACACCCTTTCTAGTTCTCATAGTATTAAATATGGAGTCCCTCAAGGGAGCTTACTTGGGCCCTTACTATTAAATATTTATATTAATGACATTCCTACTCACCCTCAAACCTCCACTAACATCTATGCTGATGACACTGTCACCCTTGCAACTTATAAAAATCATAACACAATCACAATTGCACTCAATAACCTCCTTAAACTTCTAGAAACCTTTTTCGACACCTGGAAAATCAAAATTAATGTTGACAAAACAATAGCGGTTCTCTTTACAAACAGGAAAACACAACCAACCCCTCCTACCCTATACTCCACACAAGTCCAATGGTCTCAGAGCACAAAATACTTAGGATTGACTCTAGATAAAAAACTCACTTGGAAACAACACATAATACAAACGCGAGATAAATTCCGGAGAGCTCAAAGAGCTATCTTCCCCTTAATTGGCCGGAATTCTGAATTAAATCTATACAATAAGTTGCTTCTCTACACTGCCGTTCTACGTCCAATTTTGACCTGTGGATCACCTGTGTGGGGCTATGCCGCAAATTCTAATATTAAAATACTCGAAGTTGCTCAGAACTCATTAATAAGAAATATAGTTAAAGCTAATAGATATGCCAGATATATTAAAATAATTCCTTTCAAAGCCTACATTCAAAAACTGGCAATCTCCTTTTTTAATAGTTTACCTAATTCCAATAATGAAAATGTTAAAATGCTTAATAACTACATCCCAATGCCTGATCTTAAAAGACCTAGGAGAATACTCCTAGATTCGTATAATCCCCCCTAACAATTAATTTAGTCACTCACCGAGTGGAGAGTAACGACTATCATTGCTAAATTTTCTCTTTATTTTATTTTCCAAATGCATTTTGTTTATTTTAATTTCTTTTAACTTCTTAACTTTTTTACTCAATTGCAACCCGAACGAAAATAAGATCGATCGCGAGCGACAGCGAGCGGGCGCTTCTGCTCAGAATGAATGGCAAAGAGGGACGGAGGCCAACATGAGAAAGAAGCCCAAAACTGGGGAGGGGCGGGGCAACAAGAGGAGGCAAAGCCAACCAGGACGCGACGTGGGCGGAGCCAAACACGAAACTGGGAGAAACGGTCAGAACGACAAACGACACGGACGAGAGCGGACGGAAGCAGGAGCTGCAAAAGAAGGGAACAAGGAATCGGAACAAAACAAGATTAGTATGGTTCACAGTTCATGAGTGCATGAGAAATAGACTAAAATTGCAAGAGGAGGGGGAAGGCGAGAGCTGGCTACGGGGGTTTAAGCGGTTGAGACCACTTTGTCGAATTGTAGGCAAATTTGTGTTTGCTATTGGGGATAGTGAAAATTGTTTGTGCCTGAATTAGTGGATTTGGATGATTCTCGATAGTCCTAAAGACGTTACGTGAGAGTTTTGTGATGTAATCCCCAATAGGGTCTATCTTTAAATCGTGATGTAAAACACTGTTTCTGATGTACCAAGGCGCATTTGTCATGATACGAAGAATCTTATTCTGCATAGTTTGGACTTTTTGATAGTGGTAGGGGCCGCCGCTCCCAAACGGGGGCGGCGTACGTTAGCACTGGGCGGAGAACTTGCTTATAAAGCAAGACCTTGTTTTTAAGTGAAAGCGGTGACCTTCTTCCAATCAGCGAAATGCTGAGATGGATTTTGGTCCAGAACTTATCACAAATATATTTGGTGTGTTGCCTGTATGTTAGAGAACTATCTAAGAAGAGGCCCAGGTAACGTACCACGTTAACCCACTCGATATCTTCGTCGAATAAGGATAAAGTTTTAGGAATTATATTGCGCCTGTGTTTTCTAAAAACAATTGCTTGTGTTTTGTCGACATTTATCGCTATACGCCAGTCTGTCAACCAAGATTCAAGAGTGTGAAGGTATCGTTGGAGTGTACATTGAGTGTATTTAAGGTTCGCTCCTTGGGCGAGGACCGCAGCGTCGTCTGCAAATAAACAGATACTGACACTGGGATGATGGGGAAAATCATAAGTGTAAATATTGTATAGGTAGGGCGAGAGACAAGACCCCTGAGGACATCCTGCCTCTGGAAAGCCCTTGTTCGAAAAGTCAAAATTAATTTTGACTCTGAATGACCTGTTTTCGAGAAAATTGTGTATAATTTTAACTAGGTACTCAGGGAAGTTTAATTTAATCATTTTATAGATGAGCCCATCATGCCACATCTTATCAAATGCTCGTTTGACATCGAGAAAGACCCCCTACAGTGAAAAACTTATAAGTGTACCCTTCATTAATTATGTTTGTGACTCTAATCAGTTGGTGAGTGGTAGAGTGATTGTTTCTGAATCCACACTGCTCCGGAGGGATACAATTGATTGTATCACAGTGCTGTTTGATTCTATTAAGAATTATCTTCTCATAAATTTTAGCCGTGGCACATAGTAAACTTATAGGACGATAATTTTGAGCAAGCTTATGATTTTGGTTAGGTTTAGGTAACATGATCACATTAGCCGATTTCCAGAGTGAAGGAAAAAATCTATGCTTAAGGCAGGTGTTGATTATTTTAGTGAGGTGTGTAATAGCATTAAGTGGCAATAGCTTTAAGGCATAATTTGGAATATTATCTGGGCCGGAAGCTTTTTTGTTTTGTAATTTATTGATAATTTTAGAGATTTCAGCTGGACTGGTGAGCGGTGGTACTTGCATACTGGAGTTAGCAAGGAAATCTGAAGTTTCAGACTCTACTAACTCTATGATTTGGTCGTTGTAAGGCTCCGCATTTTCTTGAAACGTAGCCTCGAGATTGTTTTTAAATTCTTCGGCTTTTTCGTCGTCCGAATAAAGGATGCCGTTCCTGCCAGCCAGCGGGGGATAATAGTCGGCTTTTTAACAAGCTTCCGTTGGAGGTTGTAAAGGAGTTATCTTCGGGATGTAAATTAGTCAACAAATTTTGCCAAGAATTGTTCCTATGCTCACTAATTTGAGTTTTAATTTGCCTCTGCAGGGAGTTAACTTCTCTCTTAAGGAGAGGGTTCCTGGTGAGCTGCCATTGCTTACGAAAACGGTTTTTAATTTTAATTAACTCCCTGATGCGGTGTGGAAGTCTTAGGTGTGGGGTACTAATAACTTTAGTGACAGTGGTAGCGGAGATAGCACTAGTGATCATGCCAGTGAAGTTGTTAATTGCATTATCAATATTGTTAGTATCAATGATAGGGTTACCAGGAATAGAGTTAAAAACTATTTCTTGAAATTTAATCCAATTAGTAGACTTGAGGGTACGGAGATTTTTAGGTAAGGAATTATTAAGAGCTAGATCAATTAAAACAGGGTTATGATCGCTACTTAAGTCGTTAACAGAGTTAATATCTTCCAAGATTAGATTTTTAGCAAAAGCAATATCAAGAATAGAGCATGTGCCACGGGCTGCATAGTATGTGGGAGCAGTGGGTGCCATGATTTCCAGGGCATGGGTGCTCGCCCAGTTGTAAAGAGTGTTTCCATGAGTGTTTGGGCGCCCTGGGTTCCAACATGGGTGGTGAGCATTAAAATCACCAAAAGCATGACCTTGGGACTGGCGTTGAGAATAGCATCAAGCTCCGACGTGTTAATATGATTCCTCGGAGGCTTGTAAATGCACGACAACGTGAGGTGAGTGTTGTTTCCTAGCTCGATCCTAACAGTAGTGTTTTCAAATGTGCTTGTATTGAAAGAGACAACGTGATGCCTGAGTGAGTTTCTGACAAAAATGGCCGTACCACCTCCCCGGTGGGATAAACGGTCACTGCGGTGACAAATATAATTGGGAAGCTTGAAGGAATCAGCGGGACCCAGATGAGTTTCCTGTATACCTATAATATCTGGGTCTTCGTCACACAAAATTCCTCAATTCTCCTAACTTGTACTTGACGCTATTGGCGTTCCAGCTCAGAACACGAAGAGAAGAATTATTGGGGTTAGAGGTATTAAATATTGTCGCCTAGTTTGTTCATGATTTTCTGGAACATAGTTCCGAACTGGCTCATCATCGTAGACATCTGCTCCATAAGTACCTTGGTTTCAGAAAGCGATTCGCTACTGTTTTTGCTTGAACTTTCTTGATTTTTTCATTTTTATTTTCATTTTCAGTTTTTTTTTTTTTTTTTTTCCTCAAAAGCTTTCGCTCGCTCATGCCAAACATTTTTGGTAGGGGGCTTGCTGGGCTTAAGGTTTTTGGGTTTTTTCACACCCTGAAAGTTCGCCGGGTGGGGACCACCACAATTAGCGCACTTTGCCGGGGCATCGGGTTTTTTGTGCAGTCTCTCGTCAAATGACTTTGACTGCATTTCAAGCATTTTGGCTCCCTGTTACAGAAGCGCGAATGATGGTAGAAAAGCTGGCACCTGTAACATTGGGCTGGCATGGAATTTTTATCAAGGGGTTCTACTTTGATTTTATAGTACCCTATGGATGTAACTTGAAAATTGCTTGGTTAGCTGGGCATTTCCTCGAGACTACCAAAAACAAAGGCATGTTCTTGTTCTGTTTGCGGTTTCTCATGACCGAAACGTGCTCTGGGGTGATGTTATGAGTACCCAGTTCTTGGATGATCTCATCAACATCAAAATCACTGGGTAGGCCCCGGATGACAGTTTTGAGCTGCTTTTCGCCCGCCATTTCGTAGGTATGGGATTTTAATTTCTTAACAGAAATAAAATTTTGAATTTTCCTATGGGCATTTGCATCTTCGGGGAAAACTTTAAGCTTTCCGCCGACGATCTTGCCCATAACTTTTGCCTACGACTTCACTAATTTTTCTAAGAGCAATCCAGGGGTGTTATATTGCTCATCAATAACAATTGGCGGGGTACGTTTTTTTGGCTGGGTGTCCTTTGTGGACGAGGAAGTATGCCCACCAGCGTCAACCGCTAACGGAGACTCATCTGGACTTTCCTGTTCATTATCAATCATGTCTATATTACAGGGTCCTCTACAGGTGCCTGGGGGATGCTATCTTCTTCCTCAGTGCCCGGAGCAGTGTCTACAACATTGTCCTCATTGAGGTCCTTAACATCTACTTCTAAATGGGCAATCGCAGAGAAGGAGTTGCTCAAGGCAATAACTTCCTCGCTCGGCTTTGCTTTCTTGGCTTTGCCTTTATTAGGCGACTTAGAAGTGCGCTTGCACTTGACTGGGGTAGTGAATTCATTGCTGACATCAATTTCACTACTCGATCTACTAGGCGTCGGGGGTTGCTTGGCAACCATTGCCTTGATCGCTTCTTGGTGCTCTTTAACGAGTAAGGTATTTGTTTTCCTGGCGCCTTTAATACAAAGCCAGGAAACATTATTTATTATTTTAAGTTCCTCTAACCCTAGAGCAGACTCATTATTATTACAAGATTTAAAAATTAACTCCTCTAGCATTTCGCAAAAGTCGTTACAATCTTGTGAAGTATGTAGTTCATTTAACCTAGCAAGGGCTGTTGGTACATTAAAAGCACTCAAAGAACTAAATGAAACCACACTAACCTGTGATCCAGTAGCTGCAGAGGCGTTTTCCTTGTCCATAGCGAGAAATCCAAAATTGCGTAGTAATCCAAGTGAGTAATCCAGGGAGCACGTGCGCACACGACGAAAAATCAAGTCCCGAAAAAAGGGAAATGGATTAAAAATAATGCTAAATAGCATAATTGCGGGAAACCGCAAAAAAGCCTACAACATAGAATCAACACGAATTTCCGAAAAATATCTAAAATTCGAAGCGATGAAAAAAGATTCCACTAACACGCGGAGAGCCGAAAAATTATGCGTATTTAACAGCAACTGCTTTTATCTTTCGACGATCTGTCTGATTTGCTTGAGATTTTCGTCTGAATGTCAATTGCAACCCCCACACAGGGCAGATTTCTAGAACTCCCCTTTGTTTTGTACCAACGCATCAGTGCAACCAATAGAGTGCCTACTTTCACAGTGCCACTGACCAATCACAACAGTGCCATTCAGACTATTCAGGACTTTACCGCCGAAACCGTATGCAAGAAAAACTCAGATTCTGTAGCCACGCCTTCTTGCCACGTTCGACCAACCAATCAGGACACTCACTCCCAGGCAGGCCCACCCACATCAGGCCACATACTCATTCCAGTCCTGAACCTCGTACGAGCAGGTCGCAAAATGGAACAGCTGGTCGAAGACCAAAGTGTAATAATGGAGGACAATGAGTCCTTCCCCTCTACTCACTGATGATGAACGATGCTTGAACATTCACGCACTAGACAAGGAAATTAATGCCTTCAACACAAGGAAAGGCTACGTCACGGGAATGATCGATGTTGAAAAGAACTCCTATAACACCTCGGAGGAGATTGTTAAAAAGCTTGAAGCTGAACAACTCAGCCTGGAGGACACTTTGCAGACCCTGGAGGGTAAGTTGACTAAACTTTTACCTTGCCCAAAGCCCATGTGTATGCATAATACTAAGTCTAAAGCAGTAAAAAGATCTGCAGCCCCAATAATTAGACCAGCAAAATTTACGGCGAAAGCCAATAAAAATATCAAATCTAATGATGTTACTAAAGATTTTGTTTTCCCTAAGAAAACTGCAAAAAATAATTTAACTCAGGAGAAAAATGAGCAATTAATTGTCAACAATAGTTTTGCAGCTCTCAACACTGCAAATAACGACGCCGAGGACGTCACCCAGCCCCAACCTAAAATTAAACCTATTTTTATGAAAATAACCCCGGATTACAATCTTTTATTACAAGAAATTCATCGAACCCACCCCACGGCTAAAAATACCCACATGAAAGGGTATTTCAAAATTGAAGCGGAAACCGAGGATCACCATAGAGAAATTACCGCGTATCTTACCGGTAAAAGCGTAGGTTACTACGTCATAAACCCCCCTGAAAATAGACCTCTCAAGTTGGTCATCAAGGGTCTTCCCGAAGATGTCGAACCGGAGGATATTAAAAAAGATCTAATCTCAAAAGGCATCAACGTTGAAAAAGTTGCGCAACTAAAGAAGTTCGCAACAAAAGCTAGACTCCCGCTCTTCTTAATAGAGATCACCCGTGACGATAATGTCAACGACATTTATCAAATACGGAGTGTTCTCTACATGCAGATCAAACTTGACCCCTTCCGTAAAAGTAACCGAGTAACCCAGTGTTACAACTGCAACAACTTTCATCATGCGAGCCAAAATTGCTTCATGAAAACGCGTTGCCTGAAATGTGGTGAAAATCACAGGACAGGTGAATGCAGTATTAAGGAAAAAATTGAAAACCCACTGTGCATTAATTGCAATACTAATGGCCACATGGCCTCTTCCACCGAATGTCCTCTCTTCCCTAAACCCAGAAAGGGTGCAGGGAAAACAGCTGCAGAAAACCGTAAACGAAATGAAACCAACAAAATTTCTCAAGTTATCCCCGGTTTAAGCTTCGCGCAAGTTTTAAACCCCAATAAAAGCCAACAGATGGCGACACGAGGGAATGCCTCCTCGGCGTCTAACCAGAACATTGAATCTAATCAAACCAATAATAATGATAAAAATAAAAATAGTAAAAAAGTAACAGTTAATAATAATCAAAATGGAACAAATGAGTTTGGTTTTCTCCAAGCTATTTTAGAAATGCAAGCTATTTTTAATCTTTTCCCATCGCTCTTGAGCGAAATGGAAAAATCCTTTAACTGCACAAATCCAGCAGACAAACTCAACTGTCTGCTTAAAGGAGTTTGCTCCTCCCTCTCATCTCTAACTGTTAATGATGGATAAGTCTTTTTTCGGACTCTCAATTTTCTCCTGGAACGCGGACGGAGTGGGATCGCGTATTGTTGAGATACGCGATTTCATTGATAAGCACTCCCTGATATTTTTCTCATACAAGAAACACATCTGAGACCAGAGCATTCTTTTAAAATTCCTAATTATACTTGTTACAGGAACGACAGGACCCACCCAGCCCCCGGCAGAGGTGGAACTGCGATCCTAATTAAAAATTTTATTTCCCACTATCATGTCCCCACCCTCCCCTCCTTACAGGTGTCGAGGGAACTCTGATCACTATCACCCCCATAGATTACGATCCTATTCTTGTGGGCTCGATTTACATCCCGCCCATCAATAATTATTTTAGAAACCTTGGTGCCGCCCTCGACACCATTTTTAACTTCAATAATAAAACTATACTTGTGGGAGATTTTAATGCAAAGCACACCTCGTGGGGTTGCCACTGTAGCGACACCAGAGGTAATAGACTGTACAACTATATTGTTAAAAATAGCATTGATGTTCTAGCACCCCCTACCCCTACTAGATTTGGACTTAATTCCGCTTCTATTATTGATTATGCTCTTATCAAAAACCTCAACTGGCCATGTAATATTAGTTCTATTCCTGAGCTCAGCTCGGATCATAACCCGATTAAACTTCACTTTCCTCGAACTTCTAAATTTGAATTACCCCCTCCCCAATTAAATACAACTTGGAGCAAATTTACTCTTAATTTAGCAAAAACTGAAAATCTCTATCTTCACACGGCAAGCTCCACCTCTGAAATTGAAAATGAAGTTAGAGAACTCACTAGTGAGATTCTCACAGCTCATGGAAATGCCTCTAAACCAGTGACCCATTCGGAAGTCCCATTTGTGCAGGGTGAGCTAAAACACCTCTTCAAGGAGAGGAACCGAGCCAGAAAAATCTGGCAATTCACTAGACACCCACAAGATAAAACTACTTTAAATAGACTTCAAAACACCATTAAAAGAAAAGTTAATCTCTACAGACAACAAGTATGGGAGGAACACCTTACCTCTCTGGATACTGAGGACGGATCCCTTTGGGGAACCGCCAAAGCGTTCAGAAGGAAGGCCGCCCCGATCTCAGCCCTTAATGGCCCTACCGGTACTGCTCTCAGCGACACACACAAAAACAGAACTTATAGCTCAGTCGCTAGAGAGTCAATTTCAGTTAAATGACATACAGAACCCACACAAAGACGAATACATTACAAACACTGTTGATGCATACTTCACTGCAAATACTAACAATACTGAACAAATACCTCCCCGCTCTTCCTTCGGAAGTGATTTTCTACATTAAAAGATTAAAGTACGTAAATGTCCTGGGAGAGACGGAATTACTAACAAAATGCTTAAACACCTTCCACTCATTACTATTTTCAAAATTACTAACATAATTAATAACATGCTTAATCTCAGATACTTCCCGAGTGCCTGGAAGACTGCAGTGGTGGTCCCGATTCTCAAACCTGGGAAAGATCCCACGTTAGCGGAATCCCACCGACCTATTTCCTTACTCCCTATCCTAAGTAAACTGGCGGAAAAAATCATTTCCACCAGACTAAATGACTTTCTAGAAACTAATAAGATCCTCATACCGGAGCAGCACGGGTTCCGCCCTCGTCTCTCCACTACTCATCAATTACTCAGAGTTGTTGAGTACATCAAAGAAGGAAATAATTTGGGTCAGTGCACAGCTGCAGTTTTCCTAGACATTCAGAAAGCATTTGACAGAGTATGGCATATTGGCCTACTCTTCAAACTAATTAACTATAACATTCCTACTCCACTAATCTTACTTTTAAATTCCTACATCAGTAATAGAAGTTTCACTGTAAAAATTAACCGTACTTATTCTCAAACTAGATCCATCAGTGCCGGAGTTGCCCAAGGGTCAATTCTAGGTCCTGTTCTTTTCAATCTCTACGTCAACGATATACTAAAAAGTACTAATACTATGCTCTGTATGTATGCAGATGATACAGCTATACTTAGTAGACATAAAAACCTCAACACTCTCGTTGAAAACATAAATGAACACCTTGCTCACCTTGAGATTTGGTTCTCCGTTTGGAAAATCGCTCTCAACAGCACAAAAACTGAGGCAGTTTTCTTCTCGCAAAGAGTCCCACCCCCTGAAATTACCCTTCAAAACCAAAGGATCCCCTGGTCTCAACACACCAAATATCTTGGTGTATATCTTGATAAAACTCTCACTTTCCGACAACACATCACACAAATTAGAACTAAATTTAAAAATGTAACGCATAAATACTACTCCCTTATCTGTCGCAAGTCTAATTTAAGTAGACGTAATAAACTGCTTATCTACACTCTGATCTTAAAACCTCTCTTAACGTATGCCGCACCAGTCTGGGGTCATGCAGCAAGAACCAATATTAATTTACTTGAAAGCTCTCAAAATTTAATTATTCGACAGATTCTCAATGCCCATTGGTATATGAGAAATGTCGACCTTAGAAGAAACTTTAACATTCCTACTATTAGACAGACTATCCGAAAAATCTCCACTAACTTCTTTAATACAGTAGATGCGCATGACTGCCCATCTATTCAAGATATTCCAAATTATTACTCTCACTTTTCTGTTAGAAGACCAAGAGATGTCTTGGTCAACCCCGATTTTGATTAATTTCTCTTATTTTTCGCTTTATCTTAATTTCTCTCTCAATCTTTTCGTTCTCTGCGATCCAACTTTGTTGAATCGTAGAAGCGCTCTGATTGGTCCCACTTTTCTGTAACTACTTATTCCAAATTAGCTGAACTTTTGGCTCGGCCAATAGGAATGCTCCCTTTTACTCACTGTTCATTCTTCCATCTCATGATATTTTTTCCCGCACTTTTCTGATCATGGTTCTTCGCTGCAACCCGATTGGCCAACTCTGCTCCGCCCACTTTGGGCTCTCATTGGCTCAGATCTACTAGCTCTTAAAAGAGCTATTTGTCTTATTTTTCTTGTACAATTTTAATTTAAAAGTCATACACAATTTTTAATTCTAATTTTATATTAATAATCTTTTTAAAATGGGCATTGGTAAATTGTTACAGTCACTTACATTCCAGGACAGGAGGTTAGAGTCCGGAAGGACTAAGTACTCCAACAAAAACGTGCAACGAAAGGCCACATACACTATCTAGATATGGGATGGAGGAACGCTTCGCGTTCCGTTTCCCAGTGACGCCCAGCATCAATAATTTCACAAAATGTAAAGAGAGTAATCTCAAAAAGTGGCAAAAAATAACTAAGATAGTTCAATTAATGTGGAAATTTTGGAGTCGTAATTACTTGAATCAATTACAACAGAGAGGAAAATGGATGTTTGAAAAAAATAACGTTAAAATTGGAGACTTTGTTTTTATAATTGAAGAAAATTTACCAACATATAAATGGGCATTAGGTAGAATCGTAGAATTGTATTATGGCGAACATAAAAAAGTGCGTGTTGTAAAAATTAAAACTCAGTATAGTACATGTAAAAGAGCCATATCAAAAATTTGTGTTTTACCAATGGAAGATCCTTAAATATAATTTGAATTTTTTTCATTTAGTGTACCATTGGTGAGGTGTAAATTTGCTCATTGTTAGTAAAGTGATTTTGTATTTGTATAAAAAAAATATTGTTATTTGTGAAATCTTGCATTTATATAATGATTTATGTAATTGTATTTCTTGAGAATTGTCAAGTGTTGAATGTGTAAAGTGCTAGATGTAACCAATATGAATGTTAATTTAGTAACAATGATTGCATGGTTAAACCAGTGCAATGTGGGGGCGGTATGTTAGTTCTGTTAATGAACAGCGCCCTCTAGCAGCTTGTAAAATAAAACGTCAGTGTATGTGTAACAATCACTCCGAGAGGTTGTGTACGGAGTAGAGAAATTAAAGAGATCACAGTCCACTGCTAGTGTTGTTTATTGTGTTGAATAAAAACATATATTTGAAATAAATTTTTACTCCCTATAAAATTCTTTTGCATATTAATGTAATTCTTTTAAATTCAAATCCTTCTTATAAAGGGCAATTGTAAAACTCGTTACAGTCATCTAAAATTCCATGACAGGAGATTAGAGGCCGACAGGCCTATGCGCTCCAATCAAGTTCGTCAACGATCTAACTTTTGCCAAGCCCGGCATCATAGACTCTCACGATATGGGATTGAGGACTGTTTATAGTCCGGACGCCCAAAAGAAAACGCCTATTCAACATTCAGCTTTCCAACATGAAACATCAATTTTCATTACTTGGGGATTCCCGTGTGCCACTTGTTAATCCCATTTGTAGATGGCGCTGCCATACACATTGTTGTGTTTAATAAACCAAAACAAATCTTTCAGGCAGTTCTTATTTAAAACCTTTATGCAACAATTAAACTACTACAAGTAAGTTTTTACAATTTTCTTAAACCAATGAGGAAAATTCAAACAGTCGACAAAACTATTCATTAATAAGAAATAAAATTTATTACAGAATGACTTCCTTTTTATATGAAATTTTTATTTTCTATTTAAAAACGTATAAAATTTTAAATTTAAAGAAATAATTTAAAGAAAACAAAAAACAATAACTTTAAAGAATTATCTTCTTCGTAGCTCATAAAGAACGCAGAACATTATCTTTAAAAATTCTTTTACTTTTTTATTTAAAATACCACTTTTTTTTAACTTTTAAATATTCTTATAAAACATTTCACCACTGACCAGTTTGAATTTTCGAAATAGGGATGGGTGAAATTTTCGCTAGCTCGGACGCTGACCAGTGAGGTTGAACTGCAAACGCTCTCCCTCTGCTACTACGACCGACCGCCACGTGGCATATTGATTCGGCAGTATCTTGTTATTTTCCCTCCCCATATTGATAGTGCATCTATTATCTACAGCCCTTGTCAGGGCTAACCTGCTTGAGCAGACACTGTAATTCTCCCCTATTTTTTGACCTGATAACAAATGGAAATGGATAATCGAAACGAACCCACGGATTTGGACTTAATCGACTCGCCCAGACGAACACCAACTCTCCACCTCTTTTCGGCATGTGAGCAGATTTTACAAACCAAAGCCCAGCTGCAAAAAGATGGAGACTTTCAAAAAGTTCAAGCTGGCCTGCATCGCTGAACTTCAAGCCATGCCCGATCACCACCCGGATGAGCCTTTCTACAGACGTGCCGTTTCGAGCTTCAAGAAGTTGAAGAAACAATTAACTTGGCGGTAAGTGATTTAGCCTCATTTCCTCCTTGTGTTTCCCCCCTGGCTGCCCTCATCATGATTCAGGATTGAAAATTATTACGCCTAAAAACTCCCCAGATGTAACTCCTACTAAAAAGAGTATTAAACCTTAATAGTAACAGGATTTCCAATAAACGAAAAAGAAGAATCGGACTTTGAATATCCTCCTCTAAGGAAGACAACTAAAAGCAAATTTTAAATATTCCAAATGATAGCATTTCGATTTCCCCAAATAGATTTTCCTTACCTAGTGATAGCAATATAGAAGAAATCACAGGTTCTCAAAACGCTATTCCCGTTGTTACTCCCAAACCCCCATCGGCCACTGGCCCTACCCCTTCCCGGCAATCAAAACCCCGTTAGTACGCTTCCCCCTCCAGTCATGCTTAGAATCACTGAAACTGTCAGAAGTCAAATGAAAATTATTAATGAAAAGTTCCCTAAGATAAGATCCCGTACAACCGAGAATTTATTAAACTTTATACCGATAACTTAGAACAATTTCATGAACTGTTAACTTTTTGCTAAAAAACTAAATTCCAATTTTATGAAATTAAACCCAAAACGAGCGCCCCATCAAGGTTGTACTGAAAGGACTGCCCCGCAACTTCAAGGTCGAAGAAATTCAAGCCGACTTAGAAGAACTAGGCTTTACCCCTGAAAAAGTAAATCAGCTAATAGGCCGCCGTAGTAAACAACCTATCCCGGTATTTCTGGTGACTCTCCCAAGAAGTATTGAGAATTTAAAAATCTTCCACTTAAAAACCCTAAGTTACTTAAGCATTCGTGTGGAAGGTTACAACGGAAAAGGTGTCACGCAATGCTACACGTGTAACCACTTCCATCATAATTCAGAGAACTGTCATCTAAACCCCCGCTGCTTAAAATGTGGTGAGGGACATATTACGCGTGAATGCCCAATAACCGAAAGGCTAGAAACTGCCTACTGTATCAACTGCGAAAATGTACGGCCACATGGCTAACTGGAGAGGATGCCCCTGTTTCCCAAAGCCCCCCCAAGGGCACTGCCCTGAATAATCGTAATTCGTATACTAATGTATACAATAGTATTATAAGACCCAATGTATCCTATGCTCAAGCCGCAAATCCAAATAAAATTTCAACCAACTTTAACTCCCAAAATAAACAACCGATGGCACCAAAAGGACCTGTGAATTCTGCTCAAATTGAGGCCAATAGAAATCCCTCTGCAAATAACAGATCCATTCCAAATTTTAATAACAAGTCTAATAATAACTTTAACGGATATAACTTTAACGGAAATATTTTTAATAATAATAATTTTAACTTGCAAGCGACCCTACAAATGACTATGCAATGTTTGTGCCAACTTTCTCAATTTACCCAAGCCATAGCTACTTCAAATCCTAATTTCATGAATAACTTTAACCAAGTGCAAGAGCAAACAATAACCCAAATCAAATGTACGCCTTATTAGAGGCCTCTTGTAACGATAATAATGGTTAAGTCCCCCATTGGCCTCAATTTGTGTTCTTGGAACGCAAACGGACTGCTTAGACGTAGAGTAGAGCTACGAATTTTTATAGAGAAGCACTCTCCCGATATTTTTCTCATACAGGAAACTCATCTGAGACCTTCGCACACTTTTACAATAGCAAATTACACTTGCTACAGAAATGATAGGATCACTAACGCAAACGGCCGCCGGCGGAACTCTTATTCTTATCAAAAATCTCTTAAACATTACTGTCTCCCCACCCCACCTATGCAAGCTATTGAGGCGACTAACATTATTCTAACTCCCCTCGACCATGACCCCGTTTCTATTGTCTCTGTTTACATTCCCCTTCCTCTGACGATAACTTATTTACAATAGATTTAGAATATTTTCTCCAAACGAGTAGTCATTGTGTCGTCTTCGGCGATTTCAATGCTACTCATAGCGCTTGAATTGCAATGTAAACTCAAACAGAGGCAAGCATCTTTTTAATTTTGCCAATATCTTAAATCTGCACATAGCTTTTCCTGACTCTCCCACAAGATTTGGCCATAACTCAGCTAATACAATAGACTTTGCTTTAATCAAAAACTTTTACTACCCTTATACTATTAAATCTATTAATGATCTATATTCTGACCACAACCCTGTTTTCCTAAATTTCGATTTTAAACTTAAAGTGGAATCCTCAAATCCTAGAGCAATTACCACCAACTGGAAGGATTTTAGAATTAATTTAAATAATAACTTCTCTCTTTTAACTACTATCCGAATAATATTAATAATACCAACGATCTTGAAACCAAAATTACAGAGTTCACTGAAGCGGTCGTCGCTACCCATAGCCACGCCTCCCAGCCAATAGTGAACGCTCACCGAAACTACACTCCAAATCACATTAATCAACTTATTAAGCATAAAAACAACCTACGTAAACGATATCAGCAGACTTTAAATCCTTTTTATAAAACTTTATGCAATAGAGCTCAAGCCAACCTCAAAAAAGAACTTAAAATATATAGTAATGATACTTGGAATGCTAGACTAGAAGCTCTAAATACAACTGACAATAGCCTCTGGGAGGCACAGCGGTTCTTAAAAATAAAAGATCTCAAATTCCTACGTTGAACTGTGCTACTGGTATGGCCGTCACTGATCCGCAGAAGGCTAACCTCCTTGCTAATACGATTAAAAATAACTTCATTGAAAATAACCGCATGCAGGACAACTACGATCAGGGATGACGAGGTTGTCACCTCTGCTGTGAATACCTTTCTCTCTTCCCCCCTTCTACTCAAATTGAACCTGTCATGCCTGATGAAATTATTAACTTCATTAAAAATACTAGCTCTAAAAAGGCCCCGGTAAAGATACTATCACAAATAAAATGCTAAAAAATTTTCCTATCAAATTAATCCTCATACTAACTATTCTTGTCAATAAAATTCTTAAATTTCATCACTTTCCTAGTAACTGGAAAGAAGCTATCATTTTCCCTATTATTAAACCTGGTACAAATAAAAATCTTCCTAATTCATATAGACCTATTTCTCTCCTTTCAACTTTAAGTAAATTAACTGAGTACATTATTCTTAATAGACTTAAAAAATTCATTAATGATAATAGCCTAATTAACCCTAATCAATATGGATTTACAAATAAACTATCTACCCTTCATCCTCTTCTCAGACTAACAGAAAGTATTTCGGAAGGTTTCCAAAAAAGAAGAGCACGGGAGTGGTCTTTCTGGATATCCAGAAAGCCTTCGACCGTGTTTGGATTTTAGGACTCACTTTCAAACTAATTACTTACGATATTCCTTCTCCCCTCATTCACCTCATCCACTCGTATCTCACTAACAGATCCTTTCGGATCAGAGTAAATGAATCATTATCTAACTCTCATTCCATCTCTGCAGGGTGTCCTCAGGGCTCATTGCTCGGGCCCCTGTTGTTCAATCTCTATATAAATGACATTCCCAGCTACTCACTAACAAATATTAGTCTCTATGCGGATGATACGGCCATTAATGCCACGTACAAAAAACTTAAAGACTGTTACCTTTGCCATTAACAAACACCTCAAGCTGCTAGAAAATTATTACGACAGATGGAAAATTAGTATCAATGTAGAAAAATCTTGTGCCGTCATCTTTACCAAAAGCGCACCATTCCTCCCCCTCTCATAATGTTCAATAAACAAATTCCCTGGTCTCAGAATACCAAATATCTTGGCGTTATTTTTGACTCGCACTTAACTTGAAACAACACATATTACACGTTCGCGATAAGTTCCGAAAAACAATGTTTAAATTTTTCCCCTAATTTCCCGGAACTCACATTTAAGTAGAGATAACAAAGTGCTTCTTTATACAGCCGTTATGCGTCCAATACTCGCTTATGCCTGTCCAGTATGGGGTTATGCTGCTAAAACCAATATTAATATTTTAAATACTCTGCAGAATTCATATATTAGAATGATTGTAAATGCCTGCCGCTACATGAAAAATGATCGCATAAATAAAGCTCTTAAAATCACTAGTTTTAAAGCACATATTCAAAAATTAGCTATAAATTTTTTTCGATAATTTGCCAAATACTAATAATGTAAATATGTTAAATCTAAACGATTACAACTGTAACGATAATACTAAAGGCCAAGAAGAATCCTTTTGGATTCTTACAATCCGCCTTAGCTTTTTTATCCCTGCAATAATTTTTTAATTATTGCACCTAGTAAATTTTAAAATTTTTTATTATTTTTCTTTCAATATTTATTTAATCTCCACACCCAACTGGACAAGTATATATTTTTAACTTTTACCCCCATGGGCAGCCAGCCTGAGGCTAAATTCACTTCTACCTCCAATTCACTGAGAGAGCAGTCCTAAGCTCTCAGCACCGTATAAAACTTTAACTCCAAGTAGTCATCTCTAAGCCCCTCCTCCCGGATTCCATCACCACAGCCAAATCGCCGACATGTCACTCCGCAGACTGAAAAACCAACGAAGTCAAGTCCTGCATCACAGACATCATGATATGGGATTGAGGACTGTTTATCAGTCCAGGTACCCAAAAATAGACTGTCATCCACTGTCATCCACCAGTTTGAATTAAAAATTTATTACTCCCATTAAAAAAGCCTCTTCCGTTTGTGAGGAGGATGAGATTGAAGCATTAGTATATAACGTATAATTAGGTTACAGTTTTGTTGTAACGAGCTTATGGTGGGAATTCTTTCGGGATATCTATTGTCAGGTATAGGTTAATTTTTAAACACTTCATAAAGAAATGAATTACATGAGGAAGTTGTTCAATAAGGAGAAGTTTTTTTGCTAATGCTGTTGACAATAATTTGAATTCGTAATATCATTGAAATTGCGACTCTTTCGTATTTTTTTACATCCGTATTAAATTCGCCTTTTTTGAGAATTTGCGGAAAGTTTCAAATAAAATAGACCACTTTATTGTTTTTTTTTTTCGTACTGAATTTGATCCTGAGAAATCACTTTTTTTCTTATAAAAGTTTACCTAAGTTTTGTGTATTTCAATTTTCACCTATTTTTTTTTTTTAATTTAAAAATTTACAGCAACTTTTATCAGAAAAGTTTTAATAATACATGAAAATAACATTGTTCGCGACGAAATGATTTTATAAGTATAATAACTTTTAAATAGTATTATATATACTTTTGTTTTTTTTTATATGATCTTTCTTCTGGTTTTTTGGCCGAATATAAGTGTTATTCCCGGACATATTATTTATTTCTTGTTTAGCAAATGAAAAGTAAAGACAACTATTTCGGAATTTTTTTTCAAGTAATTGAGTTAGGTAAGTTTTATATTATTAAGAATATAACTGGATAAAATCTGCACGTGTACTTGTTTCAACATATAAAATCTCATTTTAGTTATTGTATTATATTTCTTCTCTCTTTAACTAGAGCAAAATCGTTATAAATATGTGAAAAATACTTTTTTTATTTACTTTTCGGTAATTTTTAGCAATATAAGATCTATCAGTGTTTTTAATTTCTTAATTGTATGTACTAACAGCTTTGTTATAGTGAAAAGTATTGATAAATACATAGGAAATGCACATTTATAAGTATATATATTTCTTTAATTCTTACTCTACTGTTATATTAAGTAGTATGTATAACTGTTGAATTGTTCATTCACATCAAATCCAAATTCTTTGTTGTACTTAAAAATAAACTAATGTTTCAAAATATTTCATTATTTCTATTTTGTTGAGTTTGTAAATTATATCATGTTTGAAAGAAATGGCAGTGTATGCATTGTTTTTTAAATTAATAATGGAAAGCATGACTTATCTTTATTCCTAGATTTATATAGTAGGAATTTCAATGATTTATGAGATTCATGGTTTGTATGTATAATTATTCTCAGAATAACAGTATATTTTAAAAATAATTCGATATGTTCCAGATCTTTCTTGTAACAAGGCATTTAAACTCTCGCTGTTCTCTTTGAAATTCTCTAATTCTACTTGTTTGCATGCATTAATTACTTAAAATTAGCATTCTTTTAGATTACAAGAAGTTTGTTCTCATGTTGCAGTATTTGTGAAATCTGCTGACAAAGATATTTATAGAATATGGTGAAAATTATTGGAATTCATAAACACCAATTCTTTCATAGATTTTTCAAAAGTATGTTTTGCTAGAAATTTTTTAAAATTTTATAGTGAAGGCTCTAAAAAATTAAATTTATTCCTGTATATTGTTATAATTCCTATATTTATATAATTTTGTTGAGTTAGAATTCCTCCAAGAGAGGCTGCAAAGACAGCTAAGTAAATGAAAAGTTGTGAAGTGATTGTTGGAAGCACAGCAGATTTAGCAGAGTCAATGAACCTACTCTCTTTTACTATTGAAAAGTATTAGTAGAACACATATAATTAAAGTCATTAATTTTGTAATACTTGCTTCAACTCTTTAAACTCTGTCAATGACACATCCTTTATAAAAGATCGAGAGTTAATTTTGTTATTGTGTATATATATATATATATATATATATATATATGGTGCTAATTTGATATCGAAGGTAATAGCGCCAAGCTGTTTATGTTCGCCAAGATGAACGATAACATTACAATATGGTTACTTTAATATTTTTGTCGTCTGTCAATGTGGTTGCCATGAGGATAACGAATATTAGAAGTAACTTTTATTCGTTTTTTCTCGCTGCAACCCTACTAATTTCAGACGATTTTTTTTTTTAAAATTTAACCACTTTCAGTGTAATTGTTTTATTGTTTGCGTCTTCTATTTTAATTCTGTGCTATTTTCGAATATGGATATTTCTAAAATGAGTGAGTTCCAGAATATTTTTTTTCTTAAAATAATAAGTGGTGTGCTTTTAAGTGTCGCTATAAACCGTTTATTTTCGCTTTAAAAATGTTTTTTTAATGTTCTTTGTTCGATGAAATTCGTTGAAGGAACTTGCAGATCAAGTTTCATATTGCAAGCTTTCACTACTTTGTAATTGATATTCTTAATTAATTTTAACATACATTATGCAATTATTTTATTCATAACGAAAAAAAATGCAATTATTACTATGTGTAACAATGATTTAATATTCTTTATTTATAATTGTTTGTTTTATCATTTATTTATAAATATTATTACATTTATTGTTATTTATTTATAATTATTATTGTTATTTATTTATAATTATTATTGTTATTTATTTATAATTATTATCTTATTTATTTTTAACTATTTCTGTTGTTTATTTATAGCTATTCTTATGTTATTTATTAGAATTATGTAATACGAGTAATCTTACGCATTATTTTTATTTTTTTACAATTTGACGATTATTCTTCTTTGTAATTACTATTTAATTTTTAGAAATAATAATCATATAATACAACTGTTATAAAATCGTACTATATGAATATATTATATATAATTACGATAAAATATTATAATTTGTTATATGCTGCTTATAATACTATTTTTAGTACATGTTACTTATCATTACATACCTATTAGGCTGGATCCTAGCTAAGCACACTGCTTGACAACAAAATTTTTTGGCACCTTTTGGAATACTTTGGTGATAAAGTTTACTATATGGCAACCCTTCCGGATTGTCTAGTCCGGTGACTAAAAAAAATTCAAAACATTTCAAGTAAATTTATTTGGTCATCTTGGATAAAATGATATAGGCAAAGATAAATACAATAAACTAAGATTATATAACATTAATTAACAATTTTAAACAGTAAAATAACATTTATATGTATTTGAATTGCTCATTTTTTAGTTGAGCTGCAAAAAGCTTGTTGAGTCTGAATATCCTCTTAGCAATGAACCCTCCCTTTTTGTGGTGAGTGGTCTGCTGTAACCTTGACATTGGTTATTTAAAAAAGTGTTTATTTGCCATTATTTAAACTAGTGTTCATTTACTATTTAAGTTGCATATTTTCCATTTGTAATTGTTTGAATTACACAATTCTTATTGAATTGTAGATTTGGTAGTCATTTTAACCATGCAATATTTATTGCAACAATTTAAATTACATAGTGTGTGTTAATCTGCATAAACAATGTCCATGTGCAATTTCTTGATTAACACATAATTGTTACTTTGTAGCTAAGATGCCATTTTTTTCATCTTTTAGATTTAATCTACATAGTAATAGTACATTTCTATATATTAAGTTCTTTTGTTTTGAAATTTTGTAAATATTTCAATGCCAAGCATGATGCTCTTTACATTTTATCTCCTTTTAAGTCTGCATTAGGCACAGACCAATCAGCTTATATCACCCAGCAGTTATGAAATGTCATGGCCTTGATCACAGCTGTGAGGGTTATAGATACTTTTAAAAATATTGTTGCATGTAACATTCTTCACATTTTTGCTTGCACTGTAAATAATTGCGTCATTTCAATGCTTATTTTGTACATATTGTGTTTATAAATAATGGTCTAGAGCCGGGGCATTAATTCGATCGCGATCGACAGGTGGACCGCCAAGACTTTTTGGGGTGACCGCCTTCACATAAAATCTTAGACGCGCATACTAAAAGAAACACAGGTGGTTACCAAGATAATGAAAACAAACGTGAATAAAACTCCAAACCAAATTTGAGAGACGTTTTCAAGAAATTACTAGACTAGAATCCCACAAAAGTTGCATTCATGGGTTATTCATTTAACAATGTTGATGTGAAAAATATAACTAAATATACACTAGCTAGAAAAAAAGTCTGCGTTCTCATACTATTGCTTACATGAACAATGAAAAAAAGTTTAAAAACTGGAATTTAAAAAACAAATTTTAATTAGATTTTATTTAGTTCATTTTTAGTATTCAGAATAACAAAAGTAAATTTGGTTTGCCTTCATAGATTTTAAAATAAAGACAGGTTTGTAACGATAATAACAAAAATGAAGTAGAAAAAGTCTGCGTTCACTGTTTTAGTAGTAACTATAAAAGTTATTTAAAAAGAAAATAATGAGCTATTTAGTAGCTGGTTGGTTAATCTCATCATTTGTGAACATCCTTAAGTCGTTTCGGCATTGAACTAACAAATATTGGGTTTTTTTCAGCACTTATCTTTTCCCACTGGTCCTTAAGAACACTCTTCAGCATATCCTTGCTAGATACGTCGAGTTGACGAATCCTGCGTTCCATGAAATCTCATAGGTGTTCTATGGGATTCAGATCAGATGACTGTGGAGCCATGTGCAGTTGATTTGGGACATTATACAAGAGCCAAAGTTTCACAATCTCAGCAGTGTGCTTAGGATCATTGTCGTGTTGAAAACGAAACGATTATCCTAATCCGAGTTTGGTGGCACTTTCCTTTAAATTGTTTTTTAGGACATCAAAGTAATCATATTTGTTCATAATTGATTATATGTACTCCAACATCATTGCTCGCCATGCACCCCCACACCATTACTGCACCGTCGCCGTGCTTTACCGTTGCTACTAAATGCTCTTTTTGAAGCGTTGTGCAAGGTTTTCTCCAGACTAATTTACAACCTTTTATGCTGAAGATACAACATTTGCCCTAGTCAGAGAATATCACAGTCCCCCAGAACTCAAGAGGCTTATGTATATGATCTTTTTTCAAAAGCTATCCGCTTAAGCTGGTTGGTCATTGAAATATAAGGCTTCATTCGACTATGGTATCCAGCCTTTTCAAGATTTTTCTTGCAGTATCCATCCACCCAAATATATATATATATATATATATATATATATATATATATATATATATATATATATATATATATATATATATTTGTTAAACTGCTCGTGAATGTCTGTTGTTATTTAAGTTGCAGACAAACACGCGGATTTTTTTCACCATTGATGTCATACTTCGTTTTTCTCTGATTGTGAATTTAGATGGACGACTTAAAAGAGGTTTCGATGTGTAAACTCTTGTAGATTTGAAGCTATAAATAACATGCTGGATAGATGAATACTGCCGTCCAACGGATCTGGCTATATCCCGACGACTTTTTCCATCTTTTTACATTTTCACATTGATTTTACACTCACTGGTACTAGTTTCCTTCTTTTTATTTTCCGTGTCCTTGAATTGCTTCGTATCTCACAAAAACGTAACAATTATTGCGTCACAATTTTCTTAAGCTATATTACTTGATAAGTAAATGCAAAAACACTGTTGCCTGTTGATACAAATTCCAAGAACCAAGAATATTCAAATAGTGAACGTAGACTTTTCTGCCTACCATTTGTGTATTTTGCTACAAAACTCTCGTTATCTTGAGTTGTTTTAATTCAAAATTAACGAATTCTTGCATGCTCAGTATTTAAATAATAGTAAACAAATTCGCGAAATTTTGTTAGAAAAAATTATATTTCTATTAAATTTTACCTTGGCTATATGATTTCTTATGGGTGAACGCAGACTTTTTCTAGCAAGTGTAAGTTACATGTTTTCTTTATCTCTCGAGGAAAACAAAGCTTTTCTCTTTCAAAAGGACGCAATTTGTAAAGAATGACTTTTGGAATCTATTGATCAAAGTAAAGTATCTCAATTTTAAAAAATCTGCAATTTATTTAACATCGTTCTTTCGCTCTACCTACCTGTGAGAATCTACATTTTCAACGAAGAACATAATTAAGACAACATATTCCCGTTTCACAGACGACCACTTAGAATCCAGTGTAAGATTAGCAGTTAGTAATAATATACCGAGGTATTCATGATTGGGGCAGATAATACGAAGACTAAGTCGTATATTGAGACTATAGCTATGAACTAATTTTAAGGAAAATTACTTAATTTGTGATGTATTGTGAATTGTTTGAAAATGCATCATTTGATATTAAATTTATAGGTATAATTATTGTTTATATTTTGCGTTTTACTTAAAACATCGTTTTTAAAGAGTAAGTTTTGTTTTTCTGCTGTAGTTATGTTGGTAAGTATACACATTCTGTATTTATTATTGTTGTAATACAAATATTGGGTGTGTTGAGCTTTTTTTTTTTTGCTACGTCACATGATGGACCGCGTCACTTTGAAAAAATAAAGGTAGACTGTGCCATGTAAAAGTCTGCCCAACCCTGGTCTAGAGGGTGGTTTAGTTATCTGTAAATGTGCAGTAGTCATATTGAATTGTATGTACTTTCAAATCACTTGCACATTCCACAGTTTATATGCAGTGGGCCACAAAACTGTTCATACACTTGCAATTTCTTACAAAATTTAATGTTTTCGACTAGTAAAAATTAATGTATTGTAATTTTTTTTATATCTGCACCTTATTCTTAATGGAGTGACGTAGTTAATTTTCTAAAAATAGTGTAACTATTTTTTTTAAAAATTGATTATCCAAAAGTTTCTAAAAATTACGCCACAAAAGTCTTCGTTCACTTAACAAAAATCTCAACTTAGCTTTAAATATTATATTTCTTTCTTAATTTAGTACTTAGTAGGATATTTTTTAGTGTCCACAACAGCTTTTAAGCTTCTTGGTATAGATTTAATCAACTTTTTTGTAATTTCTGAATCGATTTTCCTCCATTCTTCAGTGATAATTGTTTTTACTTCGCATTTTTTGTTTATTTGTCGCGTTTTCTTTCTTTTTTACATCAGAATCTCACCAAATATGTTCTACTATACTAAAAAAAGTGATTGAGGAGGTGTTTTCATAATTTGGGGACAGTTATAGAGACACCAGTGGCGTACAATGAGAGCAGTGCACTTGGTGTCATTACCCTGTTACAAATTAAGTAGTCTCCAATATCCAAATTTCGGATGGAAAATTTAAAATTTCTCTTTAAAATAATTAAGTAGAGCTCATGATTCATAATACCATGAAAAAATACCAAATACCCTTATGCTGAGGCCAATTTACATTCCCACACGCCGGAACATCTTCACTTCCATGCTGAAGTATGGAAGTGAAGGAGTTCTTGTTCCACATAAATTCATGGAATTAAACTCCTTATTTTTTCATTTACAAGTTATTATAGGCTCATCGGAACCAAAAATGTTGAATTGTCTGCAGTCCGAATCAATTTGCTGTCAATTTTGATTTTTCTGAAACTTTAATTCCAAGAATCTAGTTGGATCAAAATAAAACATGGAAGTAGAAGTGTTCCTGCGTGGGGGTGTAAATCGGCCACAGAATTAGGTAATTTTGTATTTTTTTGTTGATATTGTGAATCATGAGCTCTATTTTAATATTTTAAAGATAAAATTTAAATTATCCGCCCAAAATTTGGATATTGGAAACGACTTCATTTTTTAACAGGATAATGATGCCAAGCACACTGCTCTCAACGTACGCCACTGGTGTCTCTATAACTGTTCCCAAGTTATGAAAATACCTCCTCAATCACTTTGTTTAACCCAGTAGAACATATTTGTGGTGAGATTTTGATGTAAAAAGAAGAAAACACGACTTATAAACGCACAATGTGAAGTAAAAACAATAATCACAGAAGAATGGTGGAAAATCGATGCAGAAATTACAAAAAACTGATTAAATCTATACCAAGAAGCTTAAAAGTTGTTGTGGACATTAAAAGATATTCTACTAAGTACTAAATTAAGATAGAAATACAATATTTAAAGCTAAGTTGAGATTTTTGTTAAGTGTACGAAGACTTTTGTGGCGTAATTTTTAAGTAGCTTTTTGATAATTATTTTTTAAAAAAAAATAGCTATATTATTTTTAAAAAATCAATTATGTCATTCTATTAAGAACAAGTTGCAAATATCATAATAAAATTACAATTACATTATATTAATTTTTAATAGTTGAAAACATTAAATTTTATAAGAAATTGCAAGTGTACAAACACTCTTTTGTGGTCCACTGTATACCTATACTATTAAAGAATTGTTCGTAGAATTTTTAATTCAAATACATATACTGAAAATTATAAAATTAATGACTAATGATGATTCAAATATATAAATTCAAATTTTCCAGTACTACAATATTGCTTTGATCTTAATTGACTCAAAGAATTGAACTCAACATAGAAAGCAAAATCTTGCTTATTCTTGTAACTTTACATACAAAACATAATATTTCGAACAATTTTTTTCACATTTTCTGAGTCTAGAATTCGAAAAGAATATAATTTTTTTTATAACCATTAAAGTAGTTTCCTGTTAAAACGACTCAATTAAAAGTCAATTTCAATAAAAATAGAAATATATTACTGATAGAATACTGATATTGAAATA
Source organism: Trichonephila clavipes (assembly GCA_019973935.1). Classification (NCBI taxonomy): domain Eukaryota; kingdom Metazoa; phylum Arthropoda; class Arachnida; order Araneae; family Nephilidae; genus Trichonephila; species Trichonephila clavipes. Next base: position 183,141 of record BMAU01016392.1, on the reverse strand, counting down.
TATTACTGATATTGAACTAATAGCAAATTGTATGTTAAAATGCAGATATGAATGAGAAGATCTTGAGTTTTGGTTACAAGTTTACACAGAACATCTTCAAAACTTCAGCAAACCTATAAAAGAGGTCTTTGTTCCAACATATTTATGTGAAAAATGTTTGATGTCAGAAAAAGAACGCATAATTGGATGATTAACATGAAATACACACACACACGTTTGCAAAACAAGCTTGTTCTTTGGTATCCAGCTTCAAACTACATTGGACTTCATTCTAAATTCTTTAAATTTCTGGAAAAAATTTATGAAAGAAAAATTATTTTATAAAAGGAAAATTTATAAATAAATATTAATCAGTCATAAAATTTATATAATGCAGTCTAAATTTAAAATAAACTGAAAACAATTAGTGAGATTGATATTCTTCAGATTAACAAATATGCACGATTTAAATAAATACACAAATAAATACAATTACTTTACAATATTAATAAAATTTGAACATACCAAATAAGGGAGCATTCTCCACTTTCCTACGTTTCCTAGGCCTATTTTATCATTTCATGGAGCTTGAAGAACCTTCATCCTCCATACAGGCGAATATTCAATGAACATAATCAGGATACTGTGAATCCCTAGAAAGTTTCCCTACAAAACAGTTTAATTTCTGAGATCACAAATTAATTAAGTTCATTGCGTTTAAAAAAAACTTTAGAAATATAATAATGAACACAATGCTTAATTTATGAGATCTATATTAATTATAGTTGACTATGTGCAAGATTAAAATAAATAGCTAAAACTATCATTCCAATTAGTAAATGATCTCAATCATAAAATGTTGTACAACATATTACACTAATTTTCCAGCACAACAGATTAAATGTACGCTTAAAATTTAATAATTCTCAAAAAATTAGTGTCTGGATAATTTTGATTTCTACGCTGCGTAATTACACTTTGCAACACAAAAAACAATGAATTCATGCAACAAATATTTGTATATACTAACAAAAACAGATGTTTTTTAATTAACATATTTTTAAAAATACAAATATAAGGGACTGTGTAAATAATATTTAAAAAATCAGTCGAAAACTTCAGCATATTATTGTTATGAATATATATATATATATATATTTATTTAGTCGCCAAAATTATTCAATTATTCAGACTTTATGCAATTTCAAAACAAAAATATTTCCTTTGAATTTAACATAACCTGAAATTTTTTTTATTATGTAAAGAGTGCTTGATTGCTAATTTTATTACTTTTTTTGTATGATTTGATACTCTGATAAAATAAACTTGAAAATATATTATGTGATATTATTCACTTGCGGCGTGGTACCCCCACCAAAGACCCATTTCCCGTCGGGAACGAGTGACCTTTCAGCGGTCAAGTAATTTCTCGTGGGAAAGTATCCCAGTGTGGACACCCCGGCGCTGATGTCCTAAGGGAAGTCAACCTCTGACCTTCCTTGACCTAGCCGACAGTAAGATGCCGACACAGTTCCCACACCAGCCGCCGGTTTCAAAGTACACCGCGTGAAGGGGACTTGGACCAATCGAAGAAAGGTTTCTCCAAATACGTCCAAACAGAAGTGACGATACATCACGTGTCACTTTCGTGGGTGGGACGTATTTCACCTCAAAAAGAGACTCTGAAATCGTGAGAAGAGAGAGCGACAACAACGCAGAGACATTTTTGGAGTTAGATCTCCAAAAGTCTCTCCAATTCCAATAGCTTCACCAGCATCTGCGCCCCGGTATTTCCAATAGCCGTATCAGCATCTGTTCCACCATCACATTTCCAGCTCGTTTCAACGCCGTTTTCATCAGGAGCTAATATTACAGTCTGTAATAAACATTATCCTCCCAGCAATACAGCTGTGGCATTGGTGACCCGGACGTAATATGAACTGCGCCCTTCACGTGCCGCAGTCGTGGCACCGTCTATCCACCGCAAAAGCAACCAAACTATCAAACATTGACGCAAATAAGCCGTTACTTCTCAAAGCCGTCTCACACAAGTGACGCAACTGCGTACATGCTCGCCACGAATATGATATCGTGCGTCCGCCTATTCGCCGAAACAGTGGCAGGGGAGTATGCAACGGTGTGATATCTATATGAACTTGTACCAACATCCCGCGAAGACGATCGTTTTGGCGTGATGGTTAGCGTACTCGCATTTCATTCGTACGTTCGGAACGGAAGGTACCCAGAACGAACCTTCCTTCCAACATTGGTGACCCGGACAGAATGCGGCTCAGACATTTCAACGATTTATGCATGAAATTTTAAGAGGTTTTGATTTTTGTTACACCTATTTGGATGACATTTTAATTTTCTCAGAAAACGAAAGTTTACACAAGCAACATGTAACTAAAGTACTTCAAAAACTTAACAGTTATGGACTTAAACTCAACGCTTCGAAATGCGTGTTTGGTGTCCCGGGGATAGAATTTTTAGGCCATCTCATTACCCAAAACGGGACAAAACATCTCCCTAATAAGGTAGAAACAGTTATCAATTTTAAAAAACCGGAAACTGTTAAGGAATTGCGGCAGTTTTTAGGAATGTTAAATTTCTATCGTAGATTTATACCGCATGCAGCGCAAACACAAGCTCTACTTAGTGAATTTTTAAAAGGTTCTAAGAAAAACGATAAAAGTAAAATTTCCTGGTCAGATCAAACAATTGCAGCTTTCAAGAAATCGAAACCAGAGCTAGCAAACGCTGCAATGTTAACACACCCTAAGCCAAACGCATCCCTTATACTACAAGTAGACGCATCGGATAGGGGGAGCACTTAATCAAGACACAGCACTCGAACCCTTAGCTTTCTATTCTAGGAAACTTAATGCTGCCGAAACGACAGGGAGCTATTGGCAGTCTATGCAGCTATCAAACACTTCAGGTTTATGCTTCAAGGACATAATTTTACAATCTTTACGGACCATAAGCCATTAACATTTGCTTTTAAGCAAAAGCTAGACAAATGCTCTCCGAGACAAAATCGACAACTTGATTTCATTTCTCAGTTCACAACAGACATTAAATACATAAACGGCAATGAAAATGTAGTTGCGGATACATTGTCGCGCATTAATGAAATTACAATGCCAGGTCCAATCGATTATAACGAAATCGCATCAGCTCAATTAGATGATAACGATTTAATTAACTTATTAAATTCAGATAATTCTTTACAATTAAAAAAGCTTAAAATTTCTAATTCTGACTTAGAATTATATTGCGATATGTCAACGGATACTGTTGCGACGCCATTGATTTATTCTTCAACTTTCCCTGATCACGCTCATGGCATCATAACTATGACGTAAGGATTAAAGTGATGTCATGCGCGCCGGTCACGGATTGGTCCCTGATTGCATCACAAGATGATGTCAGATGTAGAATTGAGTGTATATATGTAGCTCTTTTCTTGGAAACTGTAGGCTTTTTTGTGTGTCTCTGTGCTGTTAATAAAGATTTTTGTTCCAATAAACGTCGCAAAATATTATTTGCAGAACCTTGAGTTAGTAACATTTGGCGTCCGTGACTGAACGTGTTATTGGAAATAGAAGTAGATAAATAGAATTAGATATGGATCTTTCGGAAAATACTCACAATTTTAATTAAACATTTAAAAACTTTGTTATTTATGAAAATAATCTCACGAAACTTTTTTCCGTTTGTAGAAAAGTATTATCCGTAATCCGTACAAAGATTGAAAAAATTGCTTACAAATTATGGTTTTTAAAAAATATTTTGTGTTTTTTTCTCTCGTTTTATTACCCTGTTTGCGAGAGTTAATAGCAATGTAGTTTTTTTTTTTTTTTTTTTTTTGTTTAAAAATTACCGTAGTTTGCAATCGATATGTGAAGATTGAGAGAATTAACTTAAAAATAAAGCCCTAAAAAAATTAAACTTTAACAAAGAACGCAATTTTACAATAGCCAAGGGTTTTGCAAAAATGTCTATCTTTTCCCCTGTGCACTTGACGTTTGCTGAAAGGTTATACTGGGTGAGTTAATATTAACGTCGCACTGTTCAGCTACACGAGGGCTTTTGGCGACGGACCACGTAATTTTGAACCATGGTCAAGTGACGTGGACGACACCTGAGCTGGCACCCCCCTCTCCTAACTACCACACCACACCAACGGGAGGACGTTTCAGCTCTCGACAGATTTAACGTGCATCGCTGCCCTACACGGCGGGTCTTTTAGTGGTACTGGGATCGAACTCATGACATGCCTGCCATGGTTGGATACCTTAACCACTGGGCTACCGCAGCCCCGAAAGGTTATACTGGAAAAGAAGATGCCTATAAATAATGAAAATCACCAGATTTGGTAAGTAAAAAAAATGCGAGTGAAAAATTTATTTTTGTTTCTTTTTCTGTACATGTCTTAATTCAAGAAATTCATTTTAAACATCCCCGTTTATAATATAAAAATTTCTCTAATATTTGTGAAAAACTTTATCGCTTTTACTCCGTTATCATTATTTTAAACAAGTTTATTTGCAAAACATTTAAATGTATTGCTTAAAGCAGCATTGTGTTTTGTGTAAATCATTAATTAAAATTGTTCAATCGTTATGTATTGATTGTTTTATGATTTGGGATTTCAATATCGAACCAAAGTTCAATACCGGTATTCGGTATATCTTAGAACTTAATACCGCGATACCGGTTTTAATACCGGTATTAGAAATTTTAGAAAAAAAAGAAAACATTGTATATATATGGGGGTGTTTCTCTGTTTTACTTACCAATTTTATTAGACAGCGCAAATATCACAAAAAATAATTTGTCACTTATAAATTATAACAATAATAAAGAATTATAAAAAAGTAAGGGAACATCTTATTTATTTAAATTACAAAAAAGTGTGAATATCATTATTCAATCTGTGGTACAATTACAAATTTTTGAAATGCGATCTTAAAAAACATAATGCATCAATTGTACTGTCATCAAGCCTGGAACGTAATTTTGTGAAAAAATTACCTAAAGTGTGATATGCAAATAAAATGTGAATAATAAACTCACCAATTTGAAAAAAAATATCAAAATTTTACGCATTTTCTTCGCAAGTACAACCTTGGTTTCTCAGATACGAATATCAGACTACAAAACATGCGCGAGTGCAGTATCGCTCTGATCTGTAATATGATAGATTGATTATGACACAGACTCTACTGATATTCTCTTTTTAAATTTTTGTATTATATTTTATATTCATTTTCACTCAATAAAGGCTCCAGCAATATTTCTTTTAAATTTCAGAGTGCAATCATTTTTAATTTTAATAATTATTTCTTATCCCATTTTTTATTACTTTAATCTTATCATGGCAAGAAGCTCTATCTGTAAATGTCAACCCCATATTTTTGAAGATATGGGATTAAGACCTCTTCGGAGATCATGTACGCCAATGAACATTCTACCCATAATAGGATAGTTTTTGCCGAGGATGATTCACATATTTCATAACATCTCCTGACAGTACGATACAACTTTGTATTCACAGTCTAATTGATTTCCCCCGTGCGAGACATTGTAGTAACAGGTGTTGATGGATGAAGGAAGGCTGATGAGCTTGGATATGTTATTCCTCTTTCAACGAGAACTTAGGAGTAGTGCAGTTAGTTCTATTTATTCGAAAAATAATTTGTCTATATTTTTAAGTTCAGATTATATAGTAGTTTTTTATCCTGTTATGTCTAGCAATGAAAAAATCAGATGATGGATTTAATAAGTTCCTTGAGAACTGAAGAACCAGTTAAGAAGAATAAAAAATAAGAATAACAGAATGAGCAGAATATAGACGTTTAATATCTTCTGAAATAGATGAAAATTATTTCATTTGTAATATATTTAGATCATGGTGCAATAATTAAAAATGTAACATAAATACAAAAACATATACTATTTTGCTATGTCGACGATCCCTGAACATCTTGTGGAAACGATTTTAAAATTTCTAGTCAATACTAAAAAACTGGTATTTAAACTTGTGAATAACGGTATTTCAAAATTGCACAAATGGCTCAAAATAACGATATTCGGTATCCCGGTATTGCAGTCTCTATTTATGATTATGATGAATAAACCGTCTGAACTAAAAATGTTCATACTTTGCTCTTTTAAAATCAGTGATTTAAAAAACTAAATACCAAAAGCTTTCCTTTCTACTCTTTTTTAAAAAATGCTCACAATTTTAATTCAACATCAAATAAATATGTTAAATTTTGCAATTTTAAAAATTTCTACTTGAAATCACAGATTTCACTTGTTTTGTATTCATTAGTTTTTACATTTCAGTTAAATAAGCATAACTTCCATAGAAAAAAATAAAAGCTATGTTCATAAAATATATTTCATTTTATTTAAAAGGATTTTTACTCAAAGAGTGACGTAATGCCCCCTGGCTCAGTTCTCAGAGCTTCTGCTTACCATGCCTTCGGCCAGGATTCGATACGCGCTATTGGTTATTCTTTTTTTATTCGTTTAATTATTTTTATAATTAAATAAATTTATTTAAAAAAGGTGAATTGAAAATGAAATCATATTTTAGAAAATTATTCTGCATTTTAAAAAATAAAATGATTACTGTAATTATATAAATATTTGTATTATACTTCATAAATATAGCTATTAATAAATAATACCTTTTGTAAAAATACAGTACTGCGCAAATTAATTGGGACAAACACAAAATTTTTCTCAAATGTTGTTTAATTAGTATAGGTTTTCTTACATGCACGGTATATTAATTTAATGAAAAATATGTCCTCCTCTAGCTTGAATGAGATCCTGTACACGGTTTGGCATGGATTCCACTAAATTAGATCGTAAATGTTTGATCAAGAAACCAAACTTTTAATAGCATTCTTTTAATCATCGTTTTTCTTGTTCAGCAGTCTATTTTACTCACACGTGCTTTACAATGCTCCACAAATTTTCGATGAGATTTACATCAGGAGAATTACCAGGTCAATCCAAAACCGTTATTTTTAGTTTTTGAAAAAAAAATTCGTAGTTAGCTTAGAAGTATGGCACGGAGCAAGATCTTGTTGAATGAAACTAACACGACTAGCAAACGTTTGCATCATAGGCACGCAATTTTACTTTCTATTGTAGAAATGTATTGCTTAGAGTTCATCGTTTTTTCAACTGTTACTTAAGCTGCCAGGTCCTCCACCTCGTATATATTGGGTGCCTGAAATAAAATCTCCTCAAAATATCTGTTTGTGAGGGTGCTTAACTGTTTGAATAAGATGTTTTCCCCTAATGGGTTCTCAACAATTTCCCCTGACAAATCTTGGTTGATCACAAGAAAATACGTTTCGTCGATCACTACTTATACTTTCAATCTTCCAGGATTGATATATTTCCAATCCAAACGGGTTTTTTTCATTGCAGGGGTTAATAACTGTTTTTTGATTGGGTTTCTTGCAAATCTCCCATCTTCAATAACCCTTCGTCAAACTGTCGAGGAATCCACGCACACACCAGTAGCTAATAATTCTCTCTGAAGATCTCCACTTATTTTGAAAGGATGCATTGTACTATTTCATACAAGAAATTTGTCTGTTCGAGATGTGTTCTTGCATTTGTGTCCACATTAACTCTAGCGTTTTGGAGACACTGTCCCAAAATTCTTTTGCTGATTAATAATCCTATAAATACTAGATTTTCTAACTCCAACTGATGCAGCAATATCCCTCACAGTCATAGAAGTATGCTGACTAAGAGTAACAATTTTAGTCCTTTTCTTGGGAGTGATATCCATTTTTTTAAATACACGACAGAAGGAGACAATTCACTCAAGCGACTACTTCTCGGTTTGTGTATGGCCAGGATTTTTATAGCCCTATTTTGCAAAAGCTTTTTTCCCTAGGTCCGTTGCCCAAATGGGGTACACCTTCATAAATTATGTAAAGGTTAATAATCATGAGTGAAGAGATTAAAAATTTAAAGAATGATAATTCCGGTGTGATTTTTTGAGTAGAGTTATTGTTGCTATTTTAGAGTTAAAATTTTGGCGAAAATTTAAATGTAAAAGTTTTGTAACGTAATTTTTTTGGGGGGCATTAAGATCCTCGAATAAATCACGTTTTCTTCTTAGAGGGGATTGTGACGGGGTTTTATCGTGACTTCCACTAATTGTTCTCTTGGCATTTCTTTGGGGTCAGAATGGCAATTCTTTCCAACCAACTCAAGAAGAGGACGTGTATATGCAAATTAGGAATTATATATATTGGAATGCTAGCATTCACGATGATCGCTAAGTGGAGAAGTAATGCTAGAAGTGATCGCTAAGTGAAGCTCTGAGCGCTAAGTAAACTAAGTGAAGTGAGATAAGGTTCTAGAAGAAAAGTCTTAATTCTCTCGGTGCGTCGTCTAGTAATGCCAGTCTAGTTGAATTACAAGTGGATCCGAGACAAGAGGAACATTGCCTTAGCCAGAACAAATCAGATTAAAAGCTAGCTTGAGGATTTCTGCATCATAGCTGTGCGTGCAAGGAGTTAGCGGTAAACTTATTCAATTAAACTAAAAGGACAGAGCGGTTACTATTAGGATAGGGATTAATCTAAAAACATAGATTCAGAGTTAATTGCGCTATTTATCAGTAATATGTGTTCGTCTATTCACTCTCTTGCTCATCATCCTCTTAGACTAGTATTGTTGTTGTATTGTATATAAACTAAGATAATAACAAACTGATTTTAGTATGGCAGAATTTAGTGGTTCTTCGTCCCTCCCCTCAGACATAGGTCGCGTGAATAGTGGAGAAAGGGTATCCCCATCGGAGGGGACACCACACTGTAAAGCAGCGGTCGCCAAACTGTTTGACCTCACGGATCGGTAAATTCATAATTTAAATCCCGCGGACCACTAATACGATTGTTTAAGTGTTAAATATATTTATAAAAAAAATATGATCTAAAACACATACAATGTACCTAGTTAATAAAAGGAAACTATTAATTGTAACAAAATAATGAAAGCTTTATTAATAAAACATAATAAAATAAACAAAATAAACAAAACCTGTAAAAAAAACAATTAAAAAAGAGTTGTATCCAACTTTTAGTATTATACATTCCTAGTGTGATGGATGTTCCTGCTTTCTTGAAATAAGATTATAGATATTTAGATCCAATATTGTTACTGCAAGGCGGAGAACTGCATTTTTTTCAAGCTGAGTTCGGTACCGTGTTTTGATAGCTGTGACAGATGAAAAAGCCTTTTAACAGAAATATATTAGGAGAATAGAATCAGAATTTTTTCGTTGCCTGTTCGCTACGAAAAGTGTATTCACTTTTTATTATTTTAGATGCATGCTTAAATTATTATTCTGAATTATATTCTATCTTGAATTATATCCTAATTATTATCCTAAATCAGTGATTCCCAAAGTGGTCTATATGGACTCCCAGGAGTCGATGACGACTCACAAGGGGTCTACGCCAGGGAAAAATAAATTGGGGGGTCCATGAAGGGTAAATAGGGGTCTACGACAGCATCTTCAGAATTTCTTTCTTTCTTTTTTTTGTATTTATATGAACATTGAATTATTTCTGGTTTACGTGTTTACACTTTTTTTGCAACTTTCTCCCATTCCTAGAGTGGGATCGCAATAGACATCCCTAACGCTCACAGGATGTCCAGTGTCATATAACTGACTAAAAAGGGACGGGGGAGCTTTCGGAAGTAGGGACCCACACAGTAGATGTTTTCCTTTATTTTGAGGGTTACTTTAGGACAAACTGTTGTGATTTCTAGAATCAAAAGACTTATTTTCGAAGAAATTGGCCAACTGATATATATATATATATATATATATATATATGTGTGTGTGTGTATGTGTGTGTGTATGTGTGTGTGTGTGTATAAGCTTCACAATTCCATCTTTTACAGTTTACTCGCTTGAAATAACCACAGGTAATTATGCTTTTAATTTTTAATTATTTTGTATTTTTTAATATTAGTATTTTTTAAGATTTCAAAGATAAAAGTTTGTGTTTCTCTTTAAATAAATCAAATAAATGCGGGCTAAAGCTGACACAATACATAGGCTTTGAAAAAAAATCTGTACAACTAATTATTTTCAATAAATTTCTGTAAGTACAAAATTCAATTCATTATTTCAAACACATCCGATAATTAAACTTTTTCAATTAAGAATTTTCATTTTACACAGCTATAAATTTTAAAAAAATACTTGTGACTAAGGTACTTACTTAGTATGTATAATTTATTTAAGGCCTGATAAAAATGGATATCAGAAATTCTGGCTTCAAAAAGAGAGATATACCTCTTACTTATCCCATATTATATAATATCGCTGGAAAATTTTCAATTGATTTTCCATCCTCATACCTAGTAGAAAGAGGTTTCAGCGAAGTTGCCAATCTCTAACAAAAAAAAAGAAAGAAATAGACTGGACATTACTAACCGAGGTTGATTGATTGATTGAATATTAACGTCGCACTGTTCAGCTACACGAGGGCTTTTGGCGACGGACCACGTAATTTTGAACCATGGTCAAGTGACATGGACGACACCTGAGCTGGCACCCCCTCTCCGAACTACCACACCACACCAACGGGAGGACGTTTCAGCTCTCGACAGATTTAACGTGCATCGCTGCCCTACACGGCGGGTCTTTTAGTGGTACTGGGCTCGAACCCGTGACAAAGCAAGCCACAGTCCGATACCTATACCACTCGGCTATCGCGGCCATTACTAACCGAGGAGATTTAAGATTGAAACTGACTAAATTGATGCCAAATGTTCAAAAATTATTATTGCAGCATCAGGTTCATCCATCCCATTAAAAGAATTTTTTTTTGCTGAGCTATTTTTTGTAACAAATTTATTTTAAATTTTAGTTTAATTATTTATTTAAATTAATGAATTTTAATTTTAACTTAATTGTGATTTTTATTCAATTAATTAATTGCGGTTTTAATTTAATTAATAAACGTTTAATATTAACATGAGTTTTCTATGATGAATTTGCAAAAATTCAATATTAAGTAAGCAGGGGTCTACCCCAAACCTGAAAACATGACAAAGGGTCTATGAAACAAAAAAGTTTGAGAAACTATGTCCTAAATTATTATCCACCTTTTTTCTGGGGACCAGCGAAATTTCCTCGCGGACCACTAGCGGTCCACGGACCACCACTTTGGCGACCTCTGCTGTAAAACACGGTGGGGGTGCATGGCAAGCAATGGTGTTGGCAAGTTAGAGTATATCGAATCAATTATGAACAAATATGATTACCTTGATGTCATCAAAAACAATTTAAAGGAAAGTGCCTCCAAACTTGGCTTAGGATAATCGTTTCGTTTCCAACATGACAACGATCCTAAGCACACAGCTGAGATTGTGAAGCTTTGGCTGTTGCATAATGTATAAATAATAAAACTAAATACTAACAACTATAGGGATTGAAATATCGGACCAAAAGTTCAATACCGGTATTCAGTATTTTTTAGATCTTAATACCGTGTAACGTCGTGAGTAGTTATCCTTCAATAAAAAGGTTACAGCTTCATATAGAAATAAAAAAAATATTGTTTATTTGATAAACAATTCTTAATGAAGTAATATTGCCAAGCCGGTGTAGTCAGTTCACATCCCATTCTCAACGCCACCGGCGTTCATCGTCTTTTTCACTCCAATCTCGGACTCAGCCCTTTTCTCCATTCAAGGCGGGCTTCACTCTCTCTCTCTCCCCGACTCTCTTTCCGTCTCCTCTCTTTTTTTTCCGTCTCTCCTCCTCCTTCCGTCCGTTCTCTCTCCCGGACTCTCTTCTCCTTTTCTTTCTGGTCCTCTCTTTTTTTTCGTGTCTCCTGAAAAAGAACCCTTTCTAACCACAAGGGGTGTGTTCACAACACGCCCCTCGCTTCTTCTTATTGACAGGTCACAAAAGTCTCTCTTGACCTCCCTCGTCCTATTGGCGCATAACACGCCAAAACACACGAGCCGTCTGGCCCAAGACGCCATAGTTCCTTGTCCACATCTGGACACACTTGTCCAACGCCAAAACACACCCAAGCCGTCTGGCCCAGCGCCATAGTTCCTTGTCCACATCTGAACACACTTGTCCATCACGCCACCTGTTTCTAGTATCCCCCTTCACAAAACCTAGAAAGATGACATGATTATTTTAAGATAGGCTTCACCTATTGTCAATGGGGCGCCGGCTCTACTCTACTATTATGGCGACCCGTCTGTCTCTCTTCACTCCCTGAGTTCAGACAATAAGCAATGGCCCCATGGCCACGTGCACTGGTCATTCCACAGCTGGTGGATCATAAAAATGCAGGGACAATCGATGACGTCGTACATGTCCTTGACCAGCTGGTGAAACCATAACACTTATCGAAAGATGGGGATTCACGACAATAGACGATGTCACAACCGGGATACCGGTTTTAATACCGGTATTAGAAATTTTAGAAAAAGAAAGAAAACACAGATGTGTGTGTTTCTTTGTTTTATTTACCATTTTTATTAGAGAGTGTAAATATCCCAAAAAGTAATTTGTAACTTATAAATTATAACAGTATATAAAGAACACATACACACAAAAAGTAAAGAAAAGTATTATTTATTTAAATCACAAAAAAGTGTAAACATTGCTATTCAGTCTGTGATACTAGTACACATTTTTGAAATGTGATCTTAAAAAAACAATGCATCAATTGCACTGTCATTAAGCGTGGAACGTAATTTTGTGCAATAATTTTTTTTCCATCCGAATTATCTTTTTTTTTCAAAATAATCTAAAATCCCTGAGGGCTTAGGCTTAGAAAGTGTGCTAAGATCTGTATCTTCATTGCAATTAGATTCTTTCCTTTTTAACAATTTTGTATCATGTTTCGTTTTTAAATGTGTTTGGAGTCCTCGTTTGTACTTCCTCTATTGATTTTAATAACACTTAAGCATTTTTTACATTGTGCCACTATATTCTTTCCATCATATAAATAATGAAACCAAACCGAAGTATTATCAACTGATTTTTTATGTGTTCTTTAAAGTAATTCTCATTCATTTTTATGGGTTATTATTTATGAGTATATATATATATATAATTAATATAAAAAATATTTTGAACCCTAAAGTATGATATCCAAATACAGTGTGAATAACAAATTCACCAATTTAAAAAATATCAAAATATTACGCCCTTTCTTCACAATTACGATCTTGTTTTCATTGATATGAATATCATTCTACGAATCCTGAGCGTGTGCAGTATCGCTCTGAGCTGTAACAGGATATTTTTGGTCTGCCTCTGTGGCTGATTCACATATTTTATCACTTCTCTTAACTGTACGATACAACTTTGTATTCACAGTTCATTTAATTTCACAGTTTAGGGAGACACAAAAATAAAAACATATTATTTTGTGATGTTGGTGATCCCTGAACATATAGTGGAGACAATTTTAAGAAATTTCTAGTAAATACCGAAAAACCAGTATTTAAACTTGTGAATACCGTTATTTCGAAATTGTATAAATCGCTCAAAATACCGGCATTCGGTATCTCGGTATACGGGTATTGCAATCTCTACACTAACAACTCAAAACTCTTTATTTACTACGAAAAAAAATATATTTTGCTCTGTATAGTAGTAAATGTTTTAGTTATACGTGTAATTCAAGTTACATTAAAATTAGTGTGACTTCTGTTATAGCAGATTAGAGGATAAAAAAGAATTAGGATTATAAGATTTTACTTTTAGCAGAATGCATGCTGAATTGGAATCATCTGCCAAACGGTTTCTAAGCAAGTCTTTAATGTTATTCATCTCTGAAAATAATGACTCTCAAGCATAGATAAATGAAAACATGGTTAAAATAGTATGATCCAGCTTCTTCAAACAGTTATATGTACCTGGAACCCGTTTTACAGACGTTGTTCTACATGCAGCTGTTCCAGAACATAAAACGCACACCGCTTTGTCACTTTTACTAATCATGCCACATTTCTCGGTCCACCAAATTTGAAATTCTCTGTTACATTAACTAACTTGCACTTACTGTTTTTTGCTGAACTAGCCAAGTTAAATAATGGTTAGAAATCGTAAATAGAACACAAATAAACTTTAAAATTCAGTAATGTCTACGAAATTTACTACGCTGTGCGTAGACAAACTTCGCAACATTAGCATTTGCAGTCCACGACGTAACTAAGTCAAGACAATAACAAACGAGTGTTCTCCTCGCCGCACCGAGAACCAATCACTTGCGTTTAAACGTATTGTTTCATTGTAAACTTTGTTATTTTGAAATGAAATGCAAATAATTTTGATCGGTGGCGTGCCCAAAATATTGTGTCCCGTGCCATTGGTTCGCCATTCCTGACCTATGAGATATGCTGGAACGTAGGATTCGTCAACACAATATATCTAGCAAGGATATGCTGAAGGGTATTTTTGAGGACCAATGGGAGAAGGTAAGCACTGAAGAAACCACAAGAATTGTTAGTTCAATGCCGAAACGACTTGAGGAAGTTCTCAAAAGACGAGGTTAACCAAACAGCTACTAAATAGCTCATTATCCCCTTTTCAAATATTTTTTATAATTACTACTAAAAAAGTATATTTTTTTTTCGTTTCAGGATTGAACTATGTCCACTTGCAAATAATTTGATCATAAAATTATAAAAAAAATTAACAGCATAAATTTTTTTTCAAAATTTTTCTTCAGACTATTTTTAATGTTAAATACCGCATTCTTTACGTTTCTTAGGGAATTGATGCTTTTATGAGAAAAAATATGAAAACTGATGTAGAGAGATAAGGCAGAGTATAATTAACGGTAAAAATCTTAAGATATTTTGAAAAAAAATCCCTTCCCTCAAAAGCTAAATTTTTTTTTAATTCGAAATTTAAATTTTGATCCAAATGATTCTCAGCGGAATCTAATTCGAGTAAGAATTTAAAAACGGAGAGGCCTTCGTGCTGAGCCCAACAGAATACAATTTAATATTCAGACCTTAATTTCAAAGTTTTTGCGTGCGTATATACATGTATAATTGTGTGTGTTTCTTACCTATACTACCTGGTTACACTTCTATTTATGCTTAGTTAGAGTCGTTTATCCGAATCAATTGGGTGAGTGAATGAATACTAACGTCGCAATGTTCAGCTACACGAGGGCGTTTGGCGACGGACCAAGTAATTTTGAACCATGCTCAAGTGACGTGAACGACACCTGAGCTGGCACCCCCTTTCCTAACTACCACACCAACGGGAGGACGTTTCAGCTCTCGACAGACTTAACGTGCATCGCTACCCTACAAGGCGGGTCTTTAGTGGTACTGGGCTCGAACTCACGACATGCCTGCCATGATCCGATACCTTGACGACTGGGCTACTGCAGCCCTCCGAATCAATTGGGACCGGACACCGTTTGGATTACCAAAAACCGAATGCGATCCATGCAGTATGTGAAACTGGACAGTATACGAATATTGAAAATCATCACATGCGGGAAAGGTGCTTGAAGAAAAAGCAAAAGAGGTACAAAATGTCGTAATTTTATCTTTATAGTGGAAAATAATCACTTATATTTTTCGCTTTATTGTACACCTTCATT
>BMAU01016392.1:0-165000 GCA_019973935.1 Trichonephila clavipes | reverse complement strand
ATACACCGAAGAGCCAAAACATTATAAACACCCATTCAATAATATGTTGCCCCACTTTTGCTTGCAAAACAACTACAACTACCGTAGCCAATTAAAGCAGTGAGATAATCTAATTTTTATTTCAAGTTTTATTTAACTGAAATTGGTTTAAAGAGAAATTAACATTCAAAGAAACATTCAACAATTAAAAGTCGACATACAAATCTGTTAAGAACAAATGTTAAGTTTAATTATCGCTCTCAAGTCATAAATAACATCATTATCAAACTCTGACTGAAAGATAGGAAAACAAACTTTAAAAGTATTTTCACATAACTTAGATGCATCATTACATAAGAAAAAAGTAGAATAACCTACTGGGCAGAATATTTAAAAAGCATTGAAACAAACATTTGCATTTTAAAAGATTTTTTTTCCTGTTATTACTTTAATCTAGAAAAAAAATGTTTGCTGATATTTCAAAATGTCTCATTTTTATCTATTTACGTTTTTTATTTTCTATTATTCTGTATAACTTTTGTTTGATGTTCAGGGGTAACTGAGTTTGGATATTACAGGGGGGTTCTTTCTCTCTTTTTTGAAGATCCGTCGTACATAGGGGGCCGATGCACATTAAATATGTCGAGGCTCAAAACGTTTTCCCATTGGTGTGAAAGTTAAGAGAGAGGGTGGGGTGCCAGCTCACACAGGTGTTCTCCTCGGTACTTGACGCCGGTTCAAAATTACGAGATCCGTCGCCAATAGCCCTATTACAGCTTTATAGTATGACGTAAATATCACTCTCATTCACTCTCTCCTTTTTGGTTACGAAACAAGAAGAGACAAGAGGACCTCAGACAGACAAAGAAGGAGGGAATAGCTTTGTGTACGAAATCTATGAGCTACTTCCCACAACACCGGTACCAAGGACGACGATGGATCAGCAGATGTAAAGGGCTGGGAACCAGGATAGCCTCCTCTTTGTACTTGTTCCTGAATATATAAGAATACAATTACAAGGGAGCTACAAAGGCGAGTCATACAATATCTTCCAACTGGAGGTGGGGAGAGGGGAACAGCATTGTAGAAAAATCCCCAAGTAGCCTAGGTAGGGGAGGAGAAAGGACGAATCGTTTTTTCGGCTTTTGCTCAGTGAGAAAGAAGAAAGTAATTTGAGGTTATGCCTTGAAAACGCAGGGACGGAACAACGAAGACAGCTGTTCGAAAAGAAGATAGCTCGGAATGCCCAAGTCGATAACAATTTTTGCCTGATGGGTTCTAGTTTTATTCAATGTTATTTTGTATCTAGTATAAGGGAGGGGGGGGGTAGCCTAGTGGTTAGAGTAGGGGTACTCAACATTTTTTTTTTGTGTAACATCTTTCCTCTCGGTTGCTGGTTTTTGTGGGAGTGATTTCGTGAAAAGGGAAGGATGTGTTTAACAGGATGTGACGTAAGCGTGCGCTACTTGATTTGAACAATGGGAGTGCGTGGCTGTGTCTTTTTTTACTACCCTCGCTCGCATGGGGCCCAACTCTAGTAGCCATCAAGCACTCGAGTGAGGCAGGCCCTCTTTTCCGCTTAGGAATGCTAGGCGCATGCCTAGGGCGCAAAAAAATTGGAAGGAGAAAAACTTAAAATTACAGAGAACGCGTACAACCGCCTAGTGTTTACTTAAAACCCAATTATTCTCTTTTATTTTTTATATCTAAATTATCAAATCTTCGTTTCGCTATCGACGAAATTTTTATGTAAATCACTTGGCTTTTCTTCCCAAATAATATTTTGTTTCATGCATACGGTTATTAAATTGTTGTCAAAACTCGAAATAAAATCTTTATCGCAACGTTTCTCAAACTGTAGGGTGCGCCCACCTAGAGGGGCACGATAACCCTACTTGGGGGAGGCGCGATCATATCTCGAAAAATCGAAAATGAAATATTTAAAATAGTTAGCAATTTAATACAATAAATTGCAATTTCAAATAATTACGAAGTAAAATACATTCTTATGTAATAAAAAAATTAAATATACATTACCACTGATATAATACACACTAATATAAAGGAATCAGTACTGCTCAAAGTATTTGATGGTTAATTTATAAATATTCAATTAAAAACAAGTTTTGTAATTACTAGTGATTCCCTTGGGCTTGTCATATACAAAATTATATGTAAAACAATATGTATCTTGATAATTAGTACGGTTTATAATTAAAGTCGTCTGGTATCGTAGTTTTACCACCAAAGTACGTTATAATTAGATTGAACACATTGTTACTGTAAGAAGGGGGGGCGCGATGAATATTCTGACTGAAAATTGGGTCGCAAGTATTGAAAGTTTGAGAAGCACTGCTTTATTGGAATCTACAGCACTCTGGTATCATGAATCTCTTTAGATTCTAAGCAGGATATCTGTTCACAAGAACGCCGAGGGTTCAATTCTTCCCGCCCCCCCCTCCTCATACACCAACAGATTTTTAATCTTTAGCATAAAGATTACGGCTCAGCCCTTTTTATCTATTTTTTAAAAAAAAACTTTATTCCCTCCTCCTCGTCTCCCATAAAAAAATGTGTGCACGTCCGGCTTCAGTTTACTAGTTTTATTATAAAATTATCGCGTCAATAAGATTCATAAATCCGAGCTGCTAAATATTTCGTGTGGGTTTGCTTTTTTACTCTGTGCTTTAAGTGACGTTTGCAGCTCTCCAGTCTTTTCCCTCTTTGTATCATTAAAAATTAAAAATTTTACTAAAAAGATATTCCCCCCCCCTTTTTTTTATACATATGTATTGAAAAATTTATCTGTATTTACTTATAAATTTAAACATTAGACTGGCTTGAGACAATTACTCATGCAGTAAATTGTTTCTCGTCAACAAAGTTTTTAGAAAATCAGTGAAAATATTCGGATTATTCCTAAAGCAGGCAGAGTCCATTTTATTGGTAAAAATACAGCCGTGGAAAAATGCTCCCTGGAAGGGTTCCCTCTGCAAAACCCCCAACAGAAACACATTCTTTATTTTATGACCTGCTCAAGGGCTAATAAAAGGAGGGTTGAAATAACCCTTCAGAAAATACTCTTTTTCGAAGAGAGATAGTTGACGCAATTTCAAATCAGCAAACACACACAATTTCTTCAATTGTTCTTCATTTTTTTAAAACTGCAAACGGTAATTATGATTTTACTGTTGATTTATTTTGTATTTTCTCTTAAGACTTAAAAAAAATGTATAAATATTTTTATCATATTAAGGTAAAATCAAAAAATATGTTTATTGTTTGCTTTCCTTTACAAAAGTGGCAGTGAAAATAATGTTCAGCTTAATGAAATCTATTTAAAAATTTTTTTTGACGTGTAATATCTTTCCTCTCGATTGCTGGATATTTGTTGGAAGTGATTTCGTGAAAAGGGACGGATGTGTGTAACAGGATGTGACGTAAGCGCGCACTATTTGATTTGACCAATGAGAGTGCGTGGCTGTGTCTGCATGGGGTTTCAACTCTAGTAGCCCCCCATCAAGCACTCGAGCGCTTGACTCTAAATCTGTTAGTCATGATATTGGAGGACATAAGTGCGGCAGAACGCTTATTTGAAAATGGACAAACAGGGATTTCGGTGATCGTATACATTTCTTCGAATCAAACGGTTAGAACAAATTAAAGATTTCCTGCATTTTGCACTTTTACCATATAACGAAGGTGGTAAACTGCTCTTTTAAAAAAATTATCGATCGCTTCCTCTGATTTTGAGTGGTAATTTTAACTTTAACTTCAGTTTGCCAAAAGCTGAGTCGCTCATAGTTTTTAGGAATGATGAAATCAAGCTCGAAATGAACACAAATTAGAATGTTTCGAATGCTAACAATGGTACTGTTATTGACGCTGTTTTTCAACGGTTTTTAAATACTTTAAAATTGACCTCAGTAAGTTTAATGACAAGTAAAATTAGACAGTTCATTTAGACAAGTCAATTAGACAGTTAATTTAATTAGCTGTCAATTAGACAGTTCATTAAAAAGATAGCAACAAACTTTTTTCAAAATATTGATAATTCTAGTAATCTCTCGATCTTGGATATTGAAAAATATATCCCTCATCCAAATTTCAACAGACCTAGAAATATTCTCTCGGATCCACGTGCACTAGTGGTCAGAGTCATTTGCGTCGGATTCGATCCCCAGATTCTTCCATTTTTGAATTTTTACTTTTTACTCTTTAATTTTCCTCGGGAAATTATTCCGACTGATCTCTTTTTATTTAAATGTTCCTCTACTATTTTTATTCTTGATAATATATTTTAATAGCTTTAAGAAATGTGTTTTGTTTTATTTTCAACTACTTTTTCATGATCCTAGCTGCATTCCCATTGGTCGGTTTATCCCCGCCCACCCAAGAGATCGAACAATATTTCTTTGCTTGAATACATCTTCTAAAAACACACTTTTCTATGCGAGAACAGTTTTATAAAGATTAATTGTTAGTGTAAACAGGAATTTTTTTATTTTATCTGATTGAAATTATTTTACATTGAGTCAGTTTTTTCTTAGATGTTTCTTATGAGCCTTTCATAAATGATATTTGTCCCTTTTTCCGGTAAAGAATTTGACGTCTTCTAAAGTATTAATACATAACTTTTATCTGAAAATATTTTAAGTGAGAATTATAAAAAAAAATTAATATAAATGTGGAAATATTAGTCTATGACCTAAAAAGAAATAAATGTCATAAGCTTTCTATTATTGACAGCGACTGCTAGTAGTGCAACATTCCTTCCTTTCGTCACGTCATCAAAAAGCTGTCATACCCTGTTCCTCTCGGGGCATAAGTTTTCCTAGCCCAACTCAAACAAGAAAAACAATGATCCAAATAAAAGCCCGACAAAGTACGGAACAACGCTTGACGGAGTTTTTTTTAGATATTTAAATAATTTTGAATCTAAAGTATTTATAACCTATTCTAGCTACCATAAACCTATTGTTTCTTTCTTAGAATACAATTAATTAACAAATATGTACATTTAACAAAAAATACTACTTTATGTGTACAGACTTATGAATAGAATAATTTTATATGACAATACTAATATAATATCCCCTTGTTTTTTATTCACCTAACTAATCCCTGAAATAACATTACAAAATTAGAAGTTATCACTTCTATCGTGTGGTCATAAGCACACACACACTTTTCTTTTATTGTGATGAAAAAAAGTTTTCTCGACTAAAATTAATTACACGGGTAATTTTGATTTTCGCAATAAATCTCATCGATAGTTTTGTGTCTGTATCAAAAGAAAATGCATCCGGCCATGAAAAACTTCAAGAGCACAAACACACGTTTACATGCTATCAGAAAATATAGGTAATGCTGCAAACCAAAAATGCCGCTTCGGAGCACCGTTTATGCCAATTCGATACACTGTTATCTTTGTTCCTATGCCTGTAGATGACCCTCGACGAAATACTCTTGCAAACTTCTACATTCGTTTGTGGAAAGCACTCGCAGAAAATGTGATTATAGAGATATAGATCACTCTTTTTCTAGGCACACAATATTTTATCCGACTCCTTCATTGGTATCCTTAGCTTGACGTGCTGGAGGGGCTTGAGTACTCTGACAACCCTGGGAGCTATGCCGGCGGTAGTCTAACTACCGGTAGGGTTTTCCATGCCGGACAGGTCCTCGTAGGGTAGGAGTCAGACTAAATGGGATACCACTTAGAGCTAAGTCGGTCATCTAACTACTTTTAGGCTCTCTACCCCAGTGACAAACAGAGGCTGCAACTTTTCCCCATCCATGAACAGTACACCTTCTATCGCTAATGCTGCATAGGTCGTCACGCAGTCAAAAAAAGGACCACGTTCCTGGTTTAGGAAGAGGGCCAGGTTCGATAAATAATCTACGGTCTCCAAATTCTTTAAAGATCATACAATTCAACATTAATGGAATTTCCTCAAGTGCAACAAGGATTAAACTTGACCAAGTACTTGAGCTAGCACTAACCGAAGGTGCTCAAATTGTTGTTCTGCAGGAGACTAAGCGGAAGACATTCACTTCCCTCAAGATCAGGGATACAATATCTTTAGGTTAGATAAACAGAATAGGAGTGGAGGGGGTCTTGCATTCCTTATTAAGAACATCCATTATCAGTGTATAAATATCTACAGAAAAATAACTGATGGATCTAATCTCGAGATCCAGGGCGTCATGATCATCTGGAGAGGAAAACCACTCAATATCTTTAACATGTACCATCTCCCTGCTCTCAAAAGTCTTCCAACTGATCTTCAAGATTTATTCACTGTGGGTACTATCTGCCTAGGTGATTTAAATGCTAAACACCCCATTTGGGGCTGTTCAACAGCAAACCCGAGAGGAAATGAATTCCTTGACATTAATGATGACAAGTGCTTTTCTATTCTCAATTATGGCACGGCTACCCATTTTTCATATAGTTATAATACGAAAGAAGCTCTAGATATTTCAATTGCCAGTTTTGATCTTGAGTCCAGTTGTAAATGGACTCTTCTGGAAAACTTGGGGAGTGACCACCTTCTTATTTTAATTGAATTAAAAAAGAGGCACCTAGTACCCACCAGTAATAATAAACAATGGATTTTTAAGAAAGAGGACTGGCAATCCTTCGCAAAGGCTGTTGATAACGGAATTAAGAGCATACCTCTCACGGATAGTGTTGATTTGAACTGATGCTCTTTTAGGGAAATGATCTTAAGATCAGCCAAGAAATACATTCCAAGAGGTAAATTAAAGAAAAGGAAATTCTACTTATCTAGTAAATCACCCCTTCTGCAGCCTCTGCTGGAAGAAAGAAAAAGAATCTTTGAAAATAGGGACACTGGCAGAAGCAATCATGTAAGGATTGAATTAAACAAAATTAATGCAAAAATAAAAAGACTTTATACACAAATTAAACGGGATAAATGGACTGATCTATGCTCAGATCTTGACTCAAGAAAATCTATTGGAAAACTGTGGAAACTTCTCAAAAACATCAGCAATGAGCAACCACAAGCAGAACAATGTGATACAATTCTGAGTGAAGACGGAAATTTAGCTTTAGCTGACGAGCAAGCTGCTGGTCTATTAGGTTTGCACTTACAGAAAATCAGTAGACGGGACTTCTCAGTCGAAGACAGAAACATCAAAATTAGGGCTGTGACGAATCTTTACGGCACTTTTCCACTAATATTAGGCGTCTTTGGGGATTGTAAATTCGCGTATATTTCCAATCAGCTCTAAAAGAAGAAAATGGGATATGCAAATCGGATAGGGTATTTAAGGAGAGCGTTGTGAGTTAGCTTGGAGAAGGTGATTGAGCCAGGAGCAGTAGTGTCGAGGTTAGGAAAATTCAAGTGGATTAAGAGATTAGAGTATTGCTTTTATTATTCAGCGAAGTAGCCTTAGAAAGATTACTCTATCTGGAGAGAACTACATTACAGCCAGGTGATATATTCTAACTTAGTCGATCTGACCACAAGCGTTAATAGATAATAAAGTTAGTTAAACTTTTATTGAATGTTACTAATTCAAGTTGCATGTATTTCTCGGACCTCCTATTCTGGTAAACCCGTTCGATATTGAGCTTAGTACTTAATTAGTTTCATATTTTGTAATTTAATTTAATAGTAAAGGTAAATCCCTTTGACGTAGACATATAGTTGAATATTTGTAATTAGAAGGTTGATATTTGAAGTAAGTGAATAAATATAATTTGTTATTCTGCAAATGGCGTCTGGTCATTCTTTGCCTCAAGTTAATCTTAGTGTCAAGGGTGGAACCCAGGGGGGTTCTCAGAGGGCTAGTCGTATTGTCCATGGCTGCTGCAGTGATACCCATAGAGGAACCTCCTTTTTCAGTAGAGATTTCAGAGTGAATGAACTCGAGGCTGCGATCGATGGCTCTTGTCTAAATAAATCTCCTGATCCCGATGGTATTCACGGTCAAATGATTGACCAACTTGGCCTGAGCGCAAGGCAGAGATTTTTGTACATCATCAATTGTTCCTGGAACAAGGGGCAGCTTCCTCGGGACTGGAGGAAAGCGAGTCATTCCTATTAAGAAATGTGGCAAAACTGATGGTGCCCCTGAGAGTTATCGACCCATGACCTTAACCAGTATTGCTTGCAAAATAATGGAGAAAATGGTTTTGAGAAGAGTCACTTTTCACCTGCATTCCCACAAACTTCTCCCGGAGGAACAGTACGGCTTCGGAGAGGGACATAGTAATACAGATCAGCTTCTCTACTTCTGTCAAAGGATTAGAGATGCTCACAATAGGAAACCTACTAATCACACTGTGGCGGTTTTTCTGGACTTATCCAAAGCTTTTTTGATAGAGTCTGGAATAATTTTCTTGTTATCAAACTGCATAAAATGTTTGGTATTGGAGGAAAAGCCCTACCCTCTGGATTTACGATTTCTTGAGAAACAGACTTATCAGAGTGAAGTTTAATAATTCTCTCTCCAGAAGTTTTTCGTTCTTTCAAGGAGTGCCTCAGGGTTCAGTTCTAAGCCCAACTTTGTTCTCACTCTACTTATCAGGCATTGAGAGTTTTATCAAGAGAAAATGTGAGGTCGGTGCATTCGTGTGGATGATATTATTCTTTGGAAGTCTGATTCTGACTTGTGCGAAACTGGAGAGAGACATTAATCTTGTCCTTGAGGACATTCGGAATTTCGCTCTAGACACCACAAACTGACTTTTAACCATACCAAGTCTATGGTTAGCTTCTTTACAACCAATAGAAAGCTATACAATTTCCAACCTAATATCTTTTTGTATAATTAGCCACTGACCATCGATAAACATCCAAAATATTTGGGCTTCATATTGGACCCTGATATTTTGGGTCAATATGAAACCCAATTGACAATATTGCATTTAAGGCAAGAGAACGGCTCAACATCTTGAGATACTCGTATATCTCTGGACGTGATTGGGGAGCAGATGCTGGCACTCTGAGAAACACGTACATCTCACTTATCAGGCCCATCTTGGAGTATGGCGTTCCAGTTTACTGTAGCACCGCCGTTACAAATCTTCAGAAACTTGAAAAGGCCCAACTCAGCGCTGCTCGGATCATCACTGGCCAAAAATACTTGTCCCAGAGATATAGTACTTTTCGAGGCGGACCTACAACCTCTTAGCCTTAGGGGACATGCATATCTAACAAAATACTACAACAAACTCAGAAGTCTGGATTCTCGAAATCGTACTTCAGCTTACTTCAAAGATTGGGGTGTAATAACCAGACTCAGGATAAACAGTCCCTTCAGAAAACTGGTCTCTTTTAACCTTATCATTGGTGCTGTGGAATCTCATCACCTGTCACAATGTCTTGACCCAGCGGATGATTTTTATGGGGTCTTCTTCCGTCCAGAATTACCAGTACACGTGAATAAACAAGCAGACATTCCTGCATATCTAAAGCAATTAGATCTAGAGATAATTGGAGCCGTTCAGGTTTATACGGTTGGCAGTAGAGACGATTATTATCGATCTGGCAGCGGAATTTACATCAAATCGCAAGAGACCATATCTTAAGAATCAAGGGAAAATTCCAGACGGTTGCTCTCTTTTTCTCAGTGAGCTAATAGCCATTGATGAGGCCCTTGGTTCTCTTGCATCTCTTCCAAATGGGAAAGAGATTTGGATACTGTCTGATAGTAGAAGTGCAATACAGCACTTGTCCTATTGGCAAAGTGTGAGAGATAATGTTGGAGTGTCAATACTCACCAAGTTAAAACGACTTTCCACATCGCATCAAATTCATCTGCAGTGGATTCCCTCTCACATAGATCTAGAGCGGGCATGCCCAACCCGCGGCCCATTTGGATAATTTTTGCAGCCCATTGAAGTTTCTGTCTATATTATTTTAGACATTTGGACTACAGACGGTTGAATCGAAAATATCGCGTTTTGACTCACCCCCCACCTCTCCCCGTGCAGTTTTTATCGAAATAATTTTTTCCTTCATTTGACTTCCAAGCAATGGTAATAACAGGTGTTGATGGATGAAGGAAAACAGATGAGCTTGGGTGTGTTATTCCTCTTTCAACGAGAACTTCGTTGAGAGTGAGTAGTGTATTTAGTTCTATTTGTCTCAGAGAAATAATTTATGTCTATATTTTTAAGTTCAGATTAGTAGAGTCTTTTTCTTGTTTTATTTGGCAATGAAAGAATACGATGATGGATTTAATGAGTTGTCTCAGGACTGTTAGACCAGCTAGTAAAAATGTAAGATAATTACGGCAGCAGAATAAAAATGTTTAATATTTTAACCATCTGAAATTATGTAACTTTTTCATTTTATGATATATATTTAATCACGGTGCAATAATTAATATCGTACAGTAAGAAACTAAACATTTGGCTATCGGGCAGAAAAAAAACTCTTTTTGACAAACAGTGTAATTACAAAGCTGTTCTTCTTTACTTAATTGCTTTTTTGCATTTGAAATAAAAATTTTGAAAATCTAAATCAATTATATGCTAACATACTGTAACACAAGTATAAAATGTGAAGATATTACGCACATTGTTGTTATACTACGTAACCTCAGATGGCAGCATAAATCTACTGCAGATAAGAACCTTGTAGGTTAAGAGATATTCTTCCACCAACAAGTGCAATCGGTCGACTTTCAATTTTGTTGTGATTGTGATCCCGTAAAAGGTAAACTTGGTGTTTTTTGATCATATCAGTAATTGAAAGTTGATCATATCATATTTTGAACGCTCTACGATAGTAAAATATTTTGAATATTTTCTTTTATTTTGATATGTGTGACCCACCTCAGTTTAGTAAATTTTTATGTGGCCCACCAACCAATTTGGGTTGGGCACCCCTGATCCAGAGGGAAATGAGATTGCGGACACTTTGGCCAAGGCTGGCATTTGCGAGGTACCAGAGCAGTCAACACCCCTCACCTTTTTGGAGATTTTCTCTAGAACTAAACACCAGAATAAAACCGCTTGGATTACCCACCAGAGCATCATTGGTATCAGTGTTCTCGTCTTGGAGGCTCTATGGCACACGGTTTTACAAGGCAGGATCAAACTCTTCTAGCCCGCTTTCAAAGTGGTCATATCAAAACAATGAAATTTTCCGCAGGACGCAAGAGCTTTGAAATGTGCACGAACTATTCTTCTGAGCCGGCCACGCCTGCTCACATTCTCGAGTGCCTAGGGCTCACCAAGTAGGACTTGCAGACGTTCCCTTGCTGGTGTTGGACTTTCTGAAAGTCTACAATGTCATGGACCAAGTCTAGCACTGCTGACCAATGTGAGCGTGTAACAACAACATATTTTATCCGAAGATTTCTACCTTGACGTGCTCAGAGCTGGTATAAAGAGACCAATGGTTTTTCTCAAGCGGCAAACTACTGAAAAAGGGATCAATGCATTCAATCCATTTATTTTGAATGTTCTTGGTGCGAATATGGATTTTCAGTTCCTAATTGAGGAGTATTCGTGTGCTGCATACGTCGTCGAATATGTCAACAAAACCAACCGAGGTATCAGTAATCTTCAGCGCAAAATTATTGAAATCATGGATGAACATCCCGAGTTTGACATAGTCGAAATTACGCGAAAACTTAGCATAGACCTGCTCAATGCTGGTAAATGACAAGTCAGAAAGCTGCTTGGTTCCTACTGCACTTGCCAATGTCATCCAGTTCCATGAAAGTCGTTTATATAGCCACTGTTCTACCGATTGAAAGAGAACGCGTAAAAAAAACTCTTGAGCAATTGAATGCCGAGGAAATTGATAATGATTCCACTAATTATGGCAAAATAATTGTTTTGACAAGTACGAAAGAAGACCAGTAGAACACTGGAGGATCTTACTTTAGCTCAAGCAACCGCTTATTATACGGTGACAAACAATGAACGGAAAAAATGGCAAGTGGGACCACGGATAATTCGATATCACAATTATGATACGGCCACTGAACTAGAAGTGTATAAAAGCGAAATGGTAACATTGTATTTACCATTTCGCAATGAAGAGGCTGAAATTTTGGCTGAACGAAAATATATACAAATATATAATGACAATGAAATCACTATAATGCTGGCTAGAAAAGAGTTTGAGTCAAATCTAGACATTGCTAAGACAATGGAAATTTGTCGTCAGATGTTTATTGCGAATGAGGAAACCGATCAGAACGATGTTGAAAACTTGGCTGCTCGTGTTCCTGCAGTAGACCCATTTCCTGATTTTAACGCCGTTGTAAATACCGAAACGAATGCTGAAATGCAGATGGCATTGCTCAGTCGACTTGGACCCGTTGTCAGGAAACGGGAAAATCTTATGCTCAGAGAAGATTTTAATAATTTGATGCGAATGGCAACGTCATTACTAATGCGTGTCATAAAGACGCTACTCGATAGTGAGTCCCAGCCCATACAAATCTTCTTCACAGGACCTGCAGGTTGCGGTAAAACATTCGTAATTAAATTACTCATGGAAATTTACAACCGATTTACCCAAACCGATGGGTATTGTAATGCATATATCACATGTGCCTCAACGGGCAAAGCAGCTGTTGCAATTAATGGCCTTACTATCCACACCGCATTGAAAATTTCCTTTGGCAAAAATTTACCACTCTCTAATGAAGCGGTCCAACAATTTCGAACATTGTTCAAGCAAGTACTTTGCATTATTATCGAAGAAATTAGCATGATGTCGGCGGAAATTTTACTTCAAGTTGATGCCAGATTGAAGCAGATAACGGGAAATTATGGTCCAGTCTTCGGGGGAAAAGACATATTTTTAATTGGAGATTTGCGACACTCGCAGCCAGTCCATGCGACTCTAATATTTAACCAAATTAAAATGTCTCTAGCTAGTCCAATGCTTTGGCGAGGCCTTCAGTTTTATCAATTGACTCAAATCATGAGGCAATCGAATGCTAGTTTCTCTCGTATACTCACTAAAATTGGCGACGGTGAGAAATTGGAAGCCGACGAGCAGAGATTGATTGAGTCTAGATTTGTTACGAAAGAACATGCAGATAATCTTTGCCCTCATGGTGTGAGACTCTTTTTGAGGAATCACGACGTGAATGAATATAATTTGAGTATACTCAACAGGGCAGAAGACAGAATAGTTTCCATTGCGAATTACACATTCACCGGATTCCACAACGCAGGACAATTAGCGTTTGTTTGGCAGAAACTTCATAAAATGTTGATACTCAGTACTGGTGGCTTGCTATACGAACTGACTTTAGTGATTGATATATGCCATACATCCTTACAACGAACGTAGATGTAGCCGATGTATTATCTAATGGAACTTACGGTCATTTAAAACTTGTTGAGAAATACAAAATTGTTCCTCCAGAGGAGAATGCAAACATTGGAGATGTTAAGCGGCTTTGGTTAAAATTTGCTGGCAGTTCCAGAATTGGTCAAAAGACGAGAAAATTGGCTGCAAAATATATATGCAAGACAAAAACATATCCAAAGACTGGGTACCCATTGGTCGACGCAACGCCTCTATTTATCTCAACAATAATAGAACTGTAATTGCAAAAAGGAATCACTTTCCACTTACGCCGGCTTGTGTCATGACTCTCCACAAATCACAGGGTGGAACATTCGACGAGACTGTTTATTCTTATGAAAAATCTCATCAACAACAGCTCGTTCACGTTGCATTATCACGAGTTACAAGCCTCGAATGCCTTTTTATAGTATCACCTACTCAAGACCATGTATTTTACCATGGACAAAAGAATTCTGCTACCACAGCACCCCTGACAACTGCACTCGAGCGCTTGACTCTAAATCCACTTCGCCCATACCAGCAACTCTTATTAGACTTCATGCAGGATAAACTTGCGATCCTTACGATCAACTGTCAAAGTCTCAGGGCTCACCAAACGGATTTCGACGACATTATTTCCCAAAATTGTACGTTGCTCATGTTGGCCGAGTCGTGGTTAGGTAATGACGAAAGTCTTTCGATACTCAACTTCGATTGCTGCGTACAATTTAAACGACCGGGCCACAGAACAGCTCTGGTGTTGTGATCTATCGCAAACTTTACAACTCACATGTTGTGACTCCTCACGTGGACATTATTTACCGACAAACAAGTGGACTGGGTATTGCTAGTCAAGATATTGGGGACATATGTGCGGCAGAATGCATATTTGAAAAGGGCCAAACAGTGATTTCGGTGGCCGTAAATATTTCTCCTAAATAAACGGTTCAAAAAATTACAGATTTTCTACATTTTGTACTTTTACCACGTACCGAAGATGGTTATGCTCTTTTAAAAACAAACTATCACTCGCTTCCCATGATTTTGAGTGGTGATTTCAACGTTAACTTCAGTTTGCCAGAAGCTGAGCCGCTCATAGCTTTTTTTACTAAAGAATTAAAGCTCGAAAGGAATACAAATTGAAATATTTCGACAACTAACAGTGGTACTGTTATTGACGCTGTTTTTTCAACGGTTTTTAAATACTTTGAAATCACAAGTATATGTGTCATATTTTACTCATCATAAGTCTATTGTATTCATTCTTTCCCTAATTTAACAAGAATAAATATTTTGGATAAAAAATTGCATCACTTTTAAGTAAAATTTTCATTAAAGATATAATTATTCGATAGAAAACTCTATTTCCAATCATACTCGATTCAAACTCAATTCAATCTCACTCAGTTCAATCACCCCCCCAAATCATGGGAAGCGAGTGATAGTTTATTTTTAAAAGAGCAAAACCATCTTCGGTGTATGGTAAAAGTACAAAATGCAGGAAATCTTTAATTTTTTGTAACCGTTTGATTCGAGAAATATTTATGCCCACCGAAATCCCTGTTTGTCCATTTTCAAGTCTATTGTATCCACTCTTCCCCAAATTGAACAAGAATAAATATTTTTGATAAAAAAATTGCATTTTACTCCTTGTGCTATAAATAAGTACAGTTTTCATTAAAGATATAATTATTCGATAGAAAATTATTTCCGATCATACTTGATTCATTTTTTTTCAGGATTTAAGTTACTATTGCGTATTTACCACGATAACATGTCAGATGTTACACATCATATACGACTACTGTAAGGTTCGTTTCTTTTTTTTTGAAGTTATACTTCTTTTTGGGCGTAAGGGGTAAATTTTTACGATGCGCGTGCACGCCGTCATGGATGTGGAAATGCTTTTAGAAATATACAGAACGGGACAGATCATTCCCGCCTTCAAAATTCTTAAAAAAATATTTTCCTTCACTTCCCTGAAGAAGGGGCAACCCGGGTTTGAACCGGGGACTCGATGTGCAGTCGAATACTCTACCACTGAGCTTTACCAAAGCTATCTAGAAAGACTAAGCTCTGACACTGCAATCACTTGAAAGTAGTCACGTGATCAAAGGAGGGACGAATTTAGCGGGAGAAACGATTACATTCACACTTCTATCTTGTATACTGAAGTAGTTTATAGATTATCCCACGTGTATTTATATTCATTACTCAGGTGAAATTGACTGGATTTTCTGGGAAAAAGATTATTCTGGATTTTTTTATTAACCATAAAGAAAAAGGTACAATATTTATATTACTGTATCATTTTATTCTTGTCATTGAATTTTTTTCTTTTGAGTCTTGAGAACATGATGTAATAAACTGACGCATATATGCCAACATCCTTGATTATTTGTAAAAAAAGATATTTTGTTTCATAAGAGAAAATAGTGTTTATAAGTGTAAAATTAGTGTTTTGTTTTTTCTGTCACAAATCTTAATTAACTGAAAAGTATTATTAACTTAACCTAAAGCTGCACACATTTCATAATAATGCCTTGTTACTGTTGTGTACCAAATTGTTCCTCTAATAAACCGGGGCAGCCGTACGTTTCTGTGTTTCATTTCCCAAATATGAACATTTGTTACAAACTTGGAAAAAGAAAATTCCTAGGGATTTTAAAAATACTAACAATAGTGTAGTGTGCATTAAACATTTCCCTGAATCTTTCATTGGGAGAAAAGATAAAATTACAGACAAGACTGGTACTGTTATAGAAATACCTAGAGTGTATCCAAAATTATCAGAGAATGCATATCCTTGCATTTTCCCTGGTTTTGTCCATCCTACTTGAATGAAAAAATTAAAGAACGCTCGGTGACAATTCAACGAAAGGAAAAAATGAAACAATTAGACGAACACAACTGCTTACTAATTTCATTAAGAAAGACGAAATTACCAGTTTTGAATGTTTAAAAGAAAATCTGCTAATGCGAGAAAATCCCATATCTGATTTCTTATCAAAAAATAATGTTCTAAAACATGATTGTAAAAGTAGCATAACATTTATTTTTATTAGGTACGAAAATTGTCCTATTTTAAAATCCCTGAAAATAAATACACATCTCTCTATTATTATATTTAATAATAATCGTGAATTAAATATACCTTCCGTTGGAAAAATTCTTAATAATCCTCCTAGGTTAACATATTTCAGCGAATTGTTAAATATTCTTAATACAGTAAATGTCTGAAGAAATCTGTTCCATTAATTCTGTTCCTCATCATGTTTTGTCTATTCAATCGTGGGAAAAGCATATTGAAAATTGTAATGCTGAAAATTTTGAGGCGCAGCAAATTTGTTTCATTGCAGTTCAATTTAATTTGCTTTCGATAGTGACTTTCAACATTAATTCGCATTTGATTTTGGCTTTCTTAATTAATGTTGATTGTTGATGCGTGTTTGTTTTAATGTTAATTTTGTTTCATTGCTTTTCAATTTCATTCGCGTTTCATATTGGATTTCAACATCAATGTTGATTGTTGATGCGTGTGTTTGTTGTAATGTTATTACTATGTTGGTATGGCAATATAAGTGTTTACATAATCAACTATTAACACAATTTTTTTATGAAAACACTTATTTTGCATACTGTGGAGTGACCTGTGGAACAGGGTCCTCGCCCCTCACTCTGAAACTGTGATTTAAATATAATATTTAATTCACAGGCTAATGGTTCCACACAAATTAGTTTTTTTTAAAAAAAAATAAATGGTAGTTTTAAATGTTAAAAATAATATAATAAATTGACACTTTTATCAATTTTATATGTTATGTTTAACGTTTATTTTATCGATGCACATACGAGTTAGCATTTTTTGATTCTGAAAAATATGCACTATTTCTTAAAACTGCAATAGTCCGTTTAACACAAAGAAATTTTGAAAAAGTATATCATGCTGGAGCTTTTTCTTACAAAAGTAGAGAAAGCCCGTGCAACGCCGGGCCATACATTTAGTATATTAAAAGATAAATTAGACTGCCCAGAAATGTTTAGGGACACTGCAATATTCATCAAACATATTTTAGATTTCTGGCAAATAAGGAATATTAAAAATCCAACTAAGGGTCAAAATCTTAAATTGAAAAACAGTGTTCCTTTTTCATCAATGGATGATGCTAGATCCACTTTTTTTTTTCAAAATTTGTTCAGTGGCTGGACTGCTGGAAAAATTTAAAACAAAATAAACGAGAAGATTGTTTAAGCGAGGAAACATTTTTGCTTTGAGGCATACGGTAAATACCATCCCAGAACTAATAAAGTATCTTTTGATGCAGCAGAATTTCAAATATGCTTTAACTAGAAACTTCCAAACTGATAATTTAGAATCCAGATCTAGGCAATACAGACAAATGTCCGGAGCAAATTATCATGTCACTGTGCAGGAAATTTTGCAAGCTGAAAAAAGTTGGGCATTAAAAGCGTGTTAACTTTGCACTCAGATAAATATGGTACTATCTCACTAAAAAATTCAATTTCAAATAATTCAGGTGATATATTTCTTGCTAAAGTAAATATTACATATTTCAACGAAATATTAAACATTAGAAATAAATTAGATGATATTTCAATCAAAGAGTATCAAGCATTAATGTATATAGCGGATTATTTTGTGCATAATATAAAATTCGAATGCTCCGATTGCAAACATACATTTGTTTTAGATAAGCAGCTTAATTTCGACTCGGAAAATGTCGAAGGGACAAAATATTTGTGACTTCTGGATAGAGGAGGTTAAAAATGCCCACAGAGATACTGTTATGAAAGTCATTTCAACGCAATATTTCATTTGTAATTTGTTAATATCGAAAACATTCGAATCGAAGTTTCTTAAAGTTGATTGCCAATTACCTTGCCTTACAAGTATAACAGAAGCGTATCTGGAATTACATGAGTTCTGTAATGTCTTGCATTCGTTTCATTCACCTTGTGTAAAAAAAAAAAAATTTTAAGATACCTAAAATTTCATATTTTAAAAAAGTATTCGTTGCATTTGGGAATATATGCTTAAATTATTCAAAAAAGCGCAGTAGAGAAATTTTAACCGTGAAGGATAACCGAAAAATGAAGAAATTTAAGTCCAATTAAATTAATGTTTGCTTTTTATATTTTTCTGTTTTATTTATTTAAAAATTCAATTATCGATTCGTATGTTATTCATTGTACATGTATATTCTTGTAATATTTTTATACTACATACATTTTATGAACATGTTTAATTGTTCACATAACTATTACTTGAGGAAAAATTATTTATTTATTTACGTTATTCGTTTAAATTATTTTCATAAAGATTTTAGCACTCAAAGCGTGTAAAATGTTATTTTTTAAATTTCAAAACTTTTGTTTGATTTTTAGATATTTTTATCATAGCATAATATTGAATTTTAATGCATATGCATAAAAATAATGTAATTAATAATTTAAATAATATCGTCACAAATGCAAATGATTCAAAATTTGAAACTAATCAGTACGTTACCTCATCAATGATATATTCCTTGAAAAGATTTTTTTTTCCGATTATTTATAGGTAAGTGTATTTACTAATGTATATATATTTTTAACGTCCTATATTTGCTATGTAATTATTTTGGTGTCTAAACTGTTCATGTCATATGCATTTTTTATGTAATAATATATGCCTCAAATACTTTACTTTTCATATTTTCTTTACAAGTAAATGTTTATTTTTTTATTTTACTGGATTGAAATTATTTTTATATTTTTGATTATTGAATGAATGAATTATTTTAATTGAATATTTTTAACGTATAAATCTAGAATCTATTTTTACTATATAATTACTGTGGTGTCTAAAACTGTTTATCATTTCTATATTTATATGCATATTTGGATGCATTTTTTTTATAATTCTTTCTTTTGTTATGATTCATTGATTCTATGAGCATGAAAAATGTCATTTCACAGGAAAAAGGAACTCCAGCAAAATGTTCCTAAATTCACAAGATTTTTATTAATATGCCTCTAATTCTCTACTTTTCAAATTTTCTCTGCAAGTAAATGTTTTTTTTTTACTTTATTTGATTGAAATTATTTTACATTTAGTCAATTTTTTCTTAGATTTTTCTTATACTGTTAGTAGCCTTTCATGAGTGATTTTGTCCCTTTTCCCGGGAAAATATTATGAATCATTCTAGCGTATTAATACATAACTTTGATCAGAATATATTCGAAGTGAGAATTAAAAAAAATAATCAATATAAATGCGGAAATATTCTGAGTTTATGACATGAAAAGAAGAAGCTGGGGTCACTGGGAAACTGGGTTAAAAAACAAACCCTCCGTCCCATGTCATAATGTATCCGAGTCCTTAATGTTGTTTTATGTGGTTAATAAAGGTCCTTTAAAGTAGTTCTTTGTCGTCTGAATTTAGTTCGTGTAGAATCGGCTGACGAAAACGTCTCTTGTACACTTGTTGTTTTGCCGTCGGTCATGTTGATTGATGACGATTCGGTGCTGCTATGGGGTGGCGACTGACGTGAGACGCGTGTCCGGGAGGTGGTAGCAGAAGCTGTCAGTCCTGATGATGGATGTTCTGTCGTCGTGCAAGGATGGGGTTCTCTGGGCAACTCTGTTGCGAGAGAGGAAGCACTTCTATTGTATGGAAAAGTAAGAACCTCTCTACTGACTGTGCAGGGATAGTATTACTGAATTTAAGAGGGGGAAACTGGGAAATTTGCATTTTTGGGTGCAGCGAATGTATGCTTAGAGATGAAAAGAAAATGAAATAATTAAATAGCAAGTATATAAAGTAAAAAATTTTACTTTTTGGGTTCATTCATCAAAAGATGAATGAAAGGGTGTAATGTTAGGGTAGATTGTAAGAGTCTAGGAGAATTCTCCTAGGCCTCTTGTGGTGATCCATGGGTGTGTAATTTTCTAAATTCATGATGTTAGTATTACTGGTGGTGGGAAATTTATCATAAATTTTTTTCGCAACGTCTTGAATATGTTTCTTAAAGGGGGGAAATTTTGTGGCTTTATAAATATTGGAATTGTTATTGTACATGCAAGCTTTCACAATACATCTAACTTTTGAGTTTTGGGCAATTTCCAGTATTGTTGGGGAGTGTGGGTCTCTTGTATTCTCTCTCAGGAAACCAGACGAGGATGTTGACAAAACACCTTTATTTTCACACTCGGTTGCTCGGGGCGTATGTCGGAACACTTACGATGGGCACCATAATTCCCCGATCTCGCTCGTCTGATCTCCCACACACACTCTAAAACTCTTAATTCTCGTTTTGCTTAATACACTTAATCACCGCCGCACGGTGCCCACTGCGCATGCTTGAACATATCCCCCCCCGACCTTGCAATATTGATATTCAACAATAGCAATACAGTTTCACAATTCACAACAAGTTTCACAAATTACACAATTGTTTTCAAAATTATTATATATAAAAGGTACTACAAATTTTCAGTAAAAAAAACCAAGTTAAACTTACAATAGCACAATTTAAAGATGAACACATAACTTCTTAAATGGAAATTGACCTTAACTATGTTTACATCTATAGGTAGAATACAGATCTTAGTTATGGGCCTCTTAAATTCTCCTGTCTTTGTTTTAATTCTGACTGTTCTCACTTTACCATCAGAACCATGATAGAGGTCAACGACGCGCCCTAAAAGCCAGTTGCAAACTGGTGTAAAATCCTCCTTTACAGTTACCATTGTACCACACATTACATTGTCCTTCTCGATCATCCGCTTTCCTCTCTGTTGGAGAATATTCAGATAATCGGTACTCCATTTTTTCCAACCTACCTGAATTACCTTTGTTGTTTTCTGCCAACGGCTTAATCTGTTGTCATTAATGGGGAATCGGTTGTGGAGTCGTCATCTAATTGAATCTCTCAACGAAACAAAGCACGCAGTCCTTCGAGCGCAGGCGCAGCTGATCCAATGTGAAACAAAAACTTTGACCATTGAAGAAAACGAGAGAGAGACTGAGGTGCGCGAGCAGGTGTTCCCGTCGTCACATCATGGAAATCTAATTGTAGAATAGCTACCTTTTTTAATTAACTTTTGTTAAGTTTAAATAAATCTGAAGAAAGACAAATGTCTTGGACCCCCCCTTGTTGTCTCCCACAAATTATGGAGGCTCGGCCGGGATTTTGATCAAAGTTTGGAACGCGTGAACAAAAGAAGCGTCCGTGGAGGAGACGCGCCGCCATTTTTTGGAAACTTCGCTCAACCTGTGTAGAGGTTGAATTTTTCATTCGAACCCAGCGTGAATATTCCTCCTGTGTAGAGGCCGGAACTATTGATTTATCACCTGCGAAGAGGTGTAATTTTAACGATTTCAAAAACTATTTTTCGTCTAACAATATAACCTGCGAAGAGGTTGTGAGATCTGTGTTCATCTGCGTAGAGGTGAATCAGTGTTTTTCTTCAATTATTGGATACATCGTTCGTGCGAACAACAAGGGAGCTAGAAAAAAAAGGTAGGATCGTTCCATATTTTTCTAAAATGTATAAAAACGCTCTTAAAGAGGATCTCATAAGAGTGGTAGAGGATCTAGACGGTACTGTGGAGAGTACGGACACCATAGCTAAACTAAAGACTAAAATTGAGAAGAGTAGTACATTTGAAAGTGATGCAAATTTCGTTAAAACTTTAATTAAAAACTGTATAGATGAGAGGGTATCGCGAAACGAAAGACAGGCAACTTTAGGAAAAAAGAAAATTGAATTCGCAAAACTACAGTTAGCACAGTTAGAAAAAGAAGTCGTACTTCAGACGGCTAAAAATAAAGCATTAAGTTTAAATCCTGCAGCTAAAATCGAAGAGAAACAGTTCGAAACAGACATAGAAAATATGATCAAAAGCATTAAAACTTTATCTCTTCCTGTTCCTACCAGATCTGAAAATTTTAATCTGTTCTTCCAATCATTAGAACGCGCATTTTTAACCAAGAAAATTAATGACGAATACAAATCTGAAATTTTAATAAATCTTCTGGGCGAAAGAGCTCATAATATCTTATTGTATATTAAAAAGGAGGAATTAAATGACTATGAAAGGGTACAATTAAACCTTCTTTGGACAAAACCCAAGCAGTTCAGAATTTTCCAGAACCTAAAAACGTGAAACAAGTCCAAAGCTTCCTTGGACTGTCAGGTTACTTTCGGAAGTTTATCCAAAATTATTCCATAATAGCGAAACCTCTCAGTGATTTACTACGGGATAATGCTGTGTTTCATTTCGGACCTGAACAGCAATTAGCATTTCAAACTTTACGACAAAAACTTTCTGAAAATCCGGTGCTTCATATTTTCAAACAAGGTGCAAAACTTGAATTGCATACTGATGCTAGTAAATTTGGTTATGGTGCGATTGTGTTACAACAATCAGACGACAGTAAACTTCACCCCGTACACTATTTTAGCAAGAAAACCACTTCCCAGGAGGAAAAATATTCAAGTTATGAACTTGAAGTTTTGGCTGTAATCGAATCACTTTTAAGAAATTTAGGAACTATTCGTTGGCAACAAATTTAAAATTGTAACTGATTGTTCGGCATTCCAAAAAACCATGAATAAAAACAATTAACTCCTAAAATTGCTAGATGGGCCTTATTTTTAGAAGACTTTAATTATGAAATCATTCATCGTTCAGGCAAACAAATGGGACATGTAGATTGTTTAAGCCGTTATCCTGTAATGACCATAACATATGATGAAATAACCACTAAACTTGTAAATTGTCAGCGAAATGATGAGTACATTAATTCATTAAAAACCCTTTTAGAAAATAAGCAAATTAATGATTTTGTTGTTAAAAATGATGTCCTATATAAAATTGAAAATGATAATGATGTTTTGGTAGTACCTCAACAGATGCAAACAGAAATTGTTAAAAATATTCATTTTAAAGGACATCTTGGTATTAATAAAACTGAAAGCATGGTAAAACAAAGTTTTTATTTTCCTAATGTTGGAAAATGTGTTGAAAATGTTATTAATAATTGTATTGAATGCATTTTTGTAAACAAAAAACGAGGGAAAGGTGAAGGGTTGTTAAATCCTATTCCTAAGGAAAATATCACTCTTAGCACTTAACTATATTGACTTTTTAGGTCCTTTGCCATCTACAAATAAAAACTATAACCACATTCTTTCAATAATAGATGCATTCACTAAATTCGAATGGTTATATCTCCCGTAAAGTCCACTTCTTCCCGTGATGCTCTAGAGAAACTTAAACTGCAAGAGATTACATTTGGTAATCCTCACCGTATCATAACAGATAAAGGTACTGCATTTACTTCAAAAGAATTTCGAGTATACTGTGAGAATGAGAACATCAACATCTAAGCATAACAACTGGAATACCCCGAGGGAACGGACAGATTGAACGGATTCATTGTTCTCTGATCCCAATTTTGTCCAAGCTATCCATTTATGACGCATCGAAATGGTACAAGTTTGTTCCAGCCGTACAGAGAACACGCAATTCAACAATTTCACGAAGCACTCAGATGACGCCGTTTCAACTCTTGACCGGAGTAAAGATGAGGACCAAACAAGATCTTGAAATTCTAAAACTATAGGAAGAGGAAATCGTAGAGACATTCACCGAAAATCGTGAAAAAATTCGGGAGGAAGCCAAGCGAAACATTCTGAAGATGCAAGAGGAAAACTGTCGAAATTTTAATAAGAAACTGAGAAATACGTACCAGTATGAGATCGGAGATATCGTCGTCATCCAACGGACACAGTTTGGAACTGGCTAGAAACTGAGGCTTAAATTCTTTGGTCCCTATGAAGTCGTAAAAGTAAAACCTAAGGATCGATATGATGTCAGAAAAATTGGACTGCATGAAGGACCCAATACTACATCCACAGCAGCAGACCACATGAAGATGTGGGGAGAAACTGTCTAATTCAGCAAAATTATGCTATGTTAAATCTTTGTGTATTTGTTGTATAGTTTTTGTCTGTTTTTTTGTCTGTTGTATAGTTTTGTCTGAAAACAGTCTAACTGAGGATTCCAAATTATTTCTAGCGCTTTAGTCTCATCAGACTCCAAGAAAGCATACTCTTGTAGATTGGAAGTTACCTCGGGTAAATTTCCACACCACTTATGACGATGCATCCCTGTGGTCTTGAACATTTCTATTAATTGATGCTGCAATTCGATTACCTCTTCTATACTCTCGGATCCCGAAAGTATGTCATCCATATCGCAGTCACTCATCACCACAGGAGCTGCTAAAGGAAAATTATTAGCTTCATCCACCACTAACTGCTTCAAAGTTCTCGTGGCTAGATAAGGTGCGCTAACTGTGCCGTAGGTGACTGTAGTTAACTCGTACGTTTTCATTGGTTCTCCTATGCCTTTCTTCCACAGAATTCTTTGCAAACGCGTTTGCTCCGGGTGTATGTTTGTCATGCGAAACATTTTCTCTATATCTGTAGTAAAGGCATACTTGTGCTTTTGGAAGCGAACCATAATGGAAAAGAGGTCTTCTTGGACCAGTCCGCCGTTAAATTTAATTG
The DNA here is from genome assembly GCA_019973935.1 of Trichonephila clavipes. Taxonomy (NCBI): domain Eukaryota; kingdom Metazoa; phylum Arthropoda; class Arachnida; order Araneae; family Nephilidae; genus Trichonephila; species Trichonephila clavipes. The sequence goes on along the minus strand of BMAU01016392.1, from coordinate 140,134 downwards.
AATTTAGAGATTTCCTACTCATTGAAGGACTTGATGCATTAAAAACAGTTCTCAGTTTAGTTGTAGATTTTTCGGGGCGATATAAACACCATAGTGTGGCACGTAAAATGCTACTCTAGAGCCATCCATCTTGATTTCCCGTATGTGGCCCAAATCCTCATATTCCAGTAAAAATTTCTCATACAGGGACAAATATTCTTTATCTCCACTTAGTCGTTTTCACAAAGCGTTTAATCTCTGAGTTGCGGTTTGTCTGGATTCACCAAGACATGAAGGATCTTTTTTTAATGGCATCGCCACCGTATATCTTCCCTGGTCATCTCTCAAATGAGTGTTTTTAAAATGGTCTTCACACAAATATCTAATTCACTGGTTTTAACAGAATCGATTTCTACATTTTCGATTTCCCAAAACTTCTTAATTGAATGTTCTAGATCAGGGGTGGTGAACCTTTTTAGATCAGCGTGTCAGTTTTTCTAAAGAAATGTTTAATGAAGTACAGACGAGCCGTCAAATAATTTTTACTTGTGGTTATTGGAAAAATAATAAAACTAAGTATACTAACGACACAAAACTCTATTTACTATGAAAAAATACCTCTTGCACTGTATAGTTATAAATTTTTCAGTTATACGTGTAATAATTCAAATTAAAGTAACATTAGCGGGACTTCTGTTGTTGCAGATTGGATGACAATTTACATTAAGATTGTAAGATGTTACTTTTTGTAGAATACATGCTGAATTGGAGTCATCTGCCAAACGGTTTCTTGGCAATTAATTATTTTTGCTGTGGTTTACTTTTTTGACAAGAGAGTTTGTTATTTGTTTCAAAATACCGATTTTCAGACGATATATATGTTCTGCGTACCACTACTCCAGAACATAAAACACACCGCTTTGTCGCTTTGACTAATAATGCCATGTTTCTCGGTCCAACAAATTTGAAATTCTCTGCTACACTTACTATCATATACTTTTTGTTTCTTTTGCTGAACTAGCGATGTTAAATTATAAATATGACATAGATAAACTTTAAAATACCGCTGTATCAACCAAATTGACTATGCTATGCGTAGGCAAACTTTACATCATAAGCAATTGAAGTCTACGACGTAACTAAGGCAAGAAAATAACAAGCGAGTGTTCTCACCACCACCCCACAAACCATCACTCGCGTTTGTTCGTAATACTTCAAAGTGAACTTTGAAATTTTGAAATAAAATGCAAACCTTTTTGATCACTGGCGTGCCAAAAATATTGTGTCACGTGCCACTGGTTGGCCATCCCTGCTCTAGATTATCCGCAGCCTGAATAAACCCACAATGTTCTTTTCCCTTCGCGTCTGAAGAAGTAGACCCGGAAACGACAAATCCGAAAACAGTGTTTTGAAAAATAACATTTGAACCCTCCTTCTTGAACTGTTCAGGTAACATTAATTCATAAAATACTTCTGCACCTAGGTTTTACATACACTGCACACTTATATAATGGATGCGATTCAGCGCAACACAAACACATTTAGAATCTTTAACCTCACTCAAAAATACCCTTGACGCGTTTTTTACTTGATTATTTTTAGTAAAGACATTCGGCAAAGGTTTTAAGCTCTTTCCCCGAGAAGTGTTATGCAAGTCTATCTCTTTGGCAAGCTCTAGTGGGCGAAACCAATAATTTCCTGCTCGAACGGAAATGTGTGACGCTACCTCTCTTTCAAGCGAACTGAAAATTTTGTCGGACACAATAAGATTGTTTAAGTTGTCAAAATCAGAGACCTTCCTTAATTTTAAGTAATACTGCCAATTTGTAATTAAGCGAGAAGTATATTGAATATATGTTTCATTTTTATGACGCGTAGCTTTTTTAAATTGTTCAAGAAATTGATTTGCACTTGGCTCGTATTCTCTTAGTATTATTGATTTTAGTTGTTCATAATTGTTAAGCTCGAAATCTTTAACATATTTTAGCACATTTGAAGCTTTTTGTCCCAACAAATTTAATAAAATCTCCGACTTGAATTTCTCGGGCACATTTTTTTGATACAAAGGCTCTTTCTAACGAAGCGAAAAAGAATGCCCAACCTTCAGGTCTATTAGGCACCTTCACCGTTAGGATTCGAACACTTTTCACTAACGCATCCAGCGAGTTACAACCCTCACCTGTTCTCTCGTTATCTGAATTAACTCCAACATTTAAACGTGCAAGTTCAAGCTCAAGCTCCTTTTCTCGTAACCTATTTTCCGCTTCCTCTACTTGCTTACGGTCTTCGTCTGCTCTCTCATGGTCTTCCTCCGCTTTCTTACGGTCCTCGATCGTATATTGAATTAATTTCTTAACAAGTTCAACATCCTCTTTAAAATATTTATTTTCTTTAATAATTTCAGTTAACTCTCAACGATAGTTACTTTTTCAGCAACAGTTTCACCAAGTTCAAGAGCTACGATCCGAAGATCTCCTTTACGGCAGTTCTCAAACATTTTTCTAAAACTAATTTAGTCCACAATTTATAACAATAAAAACACATAAAAGAGACCACTACTCACGTCACCTTGAATAGCTTACTTCTCCGGCTCGGCTGAACGGACCATGTTCGGGAGAGGTCTCTGTGTTTTCACTCAGGAAACCAGACGAGGATGTTGACAAAACACCTTTATTTTCACACTCGGTCGCTCGGGGCGTATGTCGGAACACTTGCGATTGGCACCGTAATTCCAAGCTTTCGCTCGTCTGATCTCCCCCACACACTCTGAAAACTCCTAATTCTCGTTTCGCTTAATACACTTAATCACCACTCCACGGCACCCACTGCGCATCCTCGAACAAATATTTTAATATTCGTATTCGCTGCATAGCCCCAAACAGGACTTGCGTACCTCAGGATGGGACGCAAAACGGCCGTGTAGAGAAGTAACTTATGGTAGAGATCTAAATTAGAATTCTGGTTGTTTAAGGGGTAAAGTTGCTGTAATGCGATCCGGAATTTATCTCGCGCGTGTAACATGTGTTGTTTCTAGGTGAGGGTTTTATCAAAAACAATACCGAGGTATTTAGTAGTTTGAGACCAGCGTAGTGGTGTGGAGTATAATGTGGGAGAAGTAATTTGCTTGTGGCTTTTGGTGAATAAAACCGCAACGGTTTTATCCACGTTTATTTTAATTTTCCACTTATTAAAGTAGTTTTCGAGTAGGGCCAGGTGTTTGTTCAGTGCGATAGTGAAGGATTTAGTGTTTTTGTATGTAGCTGAAATTGTGGTGTCGTCGGCGTAAAGATTTATCATTGTGCGCGGGTGCGATGGGATGTCATTCACGTAAATGTTGAATAACACAGGGCCCAATAACGAGCCCTGTGTTACCCCAATGTTAACATGGTGTGTAGCTGAAAGAGTGTCGTTGACTCTGACTCTATAATTCCTGTTAGTGAGGTAAGAGTATAAAATATGAATAATAGCAGGTGGGAAATTATTAGTTATAAGTTTATGAATGAGTCCGTCTACCCAGACACGGTCAAATGCCTTCTGTATTTTCAGAAAACAGCACCAGTGGTCCTGCCCCTCTGGAATCCAGAAGAAAGACATGAAAAGAAAGAAATGTTCAAAGCTTTATATTCCTCACAGAGAGAATGCGCGTAGAAAAGCTTTCCCTCCTTTCGTGACGTCATCAAAACTCTGTCGTGGCCTGGTCCTTTCAAGATGGCCTTGGCTATACCCCCATCCCCTCCGTGTGAGCAAACCTTTGCTTTGCGTTGATGTTGATTTGTGACGTCACTACTAGTAGGGAGAGTTCATCCTTCGCCTACAGAACTCCTCCGATGCATTTTTTGAACACTTTTTGTTATTAAACCAAACATACTACCAGGAAATTTTTTTAAAAATTAGTAAATTAATCTTTAAATAAATTGTGTTTGATGTACATAAAACATAAGAGTAAATATTAGTTTACCTATTTAAATAATAATTGCAAGTATATGATAATAGATGTATTTACTACGAACGCATTGCGATGAACATAAACACATTTATTACATAGTGGGCCTGAGGGGCGTTATCATTAAAATTAGAGTCCCCCATGTTATTTCTATGAGGTTCGATCTTTCCATGACGTCACGATATTACAGAGATAGAAGGATGAAACTTTGGGATCACCTACTACTCTGTAACGTTGGGCTGTATGTGACCATTTATGTCACAGTTGTTCCCCCTCCGGGGGAGTTAGTTTCGTTTTCCTTTCCTTAGCTAGCACCACCCCATTTGCAACTACAGACTTCAGACCGGTTCGAATGGATTCCTTTTGTGGTTCCTCACAACTAGGCCCAGTTTCGAGTTGCTGGATGCCCTGCTTCTATTTTATTTAATTGTTTTAATTATTTAAAATGACCATAACTTGGGGGCTCTTCAGGCGGATCTCTTAATTTTCTCAGGAACAATTCTTCCCATCGAGACATTCAATGTGAGGCCTCAGGTGTCACATTCGGTTCAACTCATCTACAAATACAGTCTGCCGAAAATCCCATCCCACATGTTATTGGTCCTATTGTCCCTGTGCGGATGTGTTTAAGTTTATTTTAATCGTAATTATCTCGGTTTTGGCTGGTCCGATTGACTGATGGTTAGTATAGTTCAGCTCTGCTCGTAACCACCTTTCGTTCTTGCCCTGCTCGAGATTTTTAGAAAGATTTTAATCTTGTTACGCCAAAGAAGTAACTTACGTGCGTACATAAGTACACACACACTTTTTTTTTACTGGGCCGCACGCATATGCCAGCTATTTCACGCGGGCCGCAACATGAGGATAAATGGGGGAAATTCTTTAAGACTAAGATAATATTTGAAATATAAAATGTGGAAAACGTTGATCATAATATTACAACCATGGTATTGCTTTTTTAATTGTTATTTTCTATTTTTGTCACTAACACGAAATTCTAAGCATTTAAGAAACACTCCTTCACAATTTCTGCATCAGTAAACCGTTTCATATGATTATTAATAATATAATGAACTTAATAGGATGTTTTTGTTACCGTTGTGATATTACCACTGACAAAACACTTTGTTGCTGTTGCAAAGATTATTCAAGAAAACCTAAATCACCTCTTGAAAGAGATCTTCGAGAAAAAGTGTCCTTGATTGTGATTCCTGTTTATTTGTATTTTTTAAATACACCACTTTCGTGACAAATCAAATAATTACTGATCCATGCTTGTTTTTCACTATAAAACAGTCAACCTCCCAATCATTTTGAAACGATATATTTTCTTCGAATATTTTTCGCTTGCAAGATATGAAAGATAGTTAAAAATTAGTTCCACCAATAAAATTGTCGCTAATCCACTGTTCTCTTTATCACTAACCGTAACCGTGTTCCAAATAGAAAAAAATATTAATTCGTACCCGTATGACACCGACAGCAAAAAGCAAAATTGATGTATTTGATTTCTCGACAAAGAATTTCCCACCAAATTTTTGAAACAATGTTCTTAAGTAAGTGAATTTCTCAGAACAATGGGCGGCCATGACCGGGCCACTTAAAAAGGCTCGGTGGGCTGTAGGTTGAGTATCGCTGGGTTAGAGCATCGAACTTCAGACCGGAAGTCCCGAGTTCGAATTAATGGGTTTTCCCCATTAATTCGAACTTTATTAATGAGTTTTCCATATTAATAAAGTTGAAACAGAATTAGTGAAAGTATAAGAATTAGTTCTAAAACAGTGAAAATCTTAATTATTATTAAAAATATTGTCATGGGAAGACTTCTAACTGATTTCCAATTGATTTATTTGAATTCGTGAGTTCGGGAGTACTCATGAAAGAAGAGATACACTTAAACCTCCAAAAGAAGTGACAAAGACACATTGAACATTTTGACATGCTTAAGGATTCATAAAAGAGAATGTTGAAATGATTCCTATATTCTAGGACATTGAACAAAATAGAGGTTAATTTTAATTGTAAGTGTTGTGAAGCCCCCGCTCGTGGGGACTCACGTTCAACACTATCTACGCGACCTGTTTCTGTGGGGAAGAATAAAGAACCACTCAAAATCATTCATACTAAAATTCGTTTATTAAGATCTTAGTTTAAACACAATACACAACATTAATAATCTAAGGAGGAGAATCCAGAATGAGAAGATGCAACACGTATTACCTAATAATCACGCAGTTGACCACTGAATCTAACTTTATAGATTAATTCCTATCTCAATTATATACGCACTTCCTTTATTGCCTATGTAAATTCGCTTACCGCTATATCCTAGGTAAATAGCAACGGTCCTTATCACTTCTGTTGTGGCTTTAATTCGACTATGTTCCTTTTGGTTGCGGACCCACTTTTGGTTCGTCTGTACCGGCACGGCTAATTTCCGGACTTAAGATTTTTCTAAACTTTATCTCAAATCACTTTAAAGCTACCTCTCTACTTGGCGACTTAGCAACCACTTCTGCTCCTAGACATAGACTCGACCTTTTTTGAATGCTAACTTCCAATATATATATATATATATGGGAAAATGACTACAACCTAAGGATGATAAATGATTTATTTAACAAGATGAAATATCTAGATTATATACTGAACAGCAAAGGAGAACGTCTTTCTCCTACGTCTAAAGCTTAGCGTCCCTAACGTCCGTCTACATATTTTCCCGTGTGTCCTTTTAGTCGGACATTCCTTACGGGGTGTGACGTCAGTGTGGACTGCTCCACCCTAAGTACAGGGGGAGAGGTTGTCCATTGCACATATCCAACCCTACATCGGCCATCATGACCGGGAAGGCGACCTCGCCTGATTACATAAAATGCACAGATACATAGTAATGAAATATTAAAAATGTACACAGTTACACAGTAGATGAAAGAATTGTACATAACACAAATTATCATCAAAGAAAAAGTACTAAAATACTGAAAAATGAACAAATTTAAAGTAATATTTCATAAATAGAAAAAAATTTCATACATTACCACTGGGGTAAAACAAATTATGTTAACGATACAAATAAGATCAAGGCTAAAATAAGAATCTGGAATAAGGAACAGGAACATATTGAAGCAAGATGCTCCTACTTCTAAACACTTAAATTTGTACTAAAATGAAATAAGAAAATGTTAGAGTCATTCAATAAAAATGGTATCATAATAAATAAAAAGATAAAAAGTCTGTTGTTAATGTCCATAACGAAAGTCTTTCACAGGAAGAAAAATTGTGAACAGTTTTTAATGGAGAAATCAAGTAGAGTTAGTTTGGTTTGGCCAGAGTTTCATGAATTCTGCACAAGTAGACGTTTTTGATGGTCCGTCGACAAAATCACACTTTTCTACGTCATAAGTGTCATTGTGCTTGACTTTTGTAACTTTGTATGGTCCGAGGTATTTTTGCTTAAGTTTCAAGCCTGGACCAAACTGAGTGCGTTTAATTGCTACTAGGTCATGTAGTTGATATTTATGAGCTTGTCTGCGCCGGAGATTGTACGTGCGGCGATTTTCTCATCTTGAACTTTGTAGATTTGCTTTTTGGCATCTTGACGGAGAGCATCACGTTGTTCTTGGAATTGAGCTGTAATCTCATCGTTAAGAAGTTCGACAATCTCAATGTCCTGGCAAGACTTCATCTTGGTGCCGAAAAGGAGCTCAAATGGAGTCATCTTGATGCTTCTTTGAAAAGTTGAGTTCAGGATTTCTTGCAGGTGGGGTACGTGAGAATACCATTTCTCGGGATCGTCGACAGAAAGTTTTGACAGCACAGAAATGATGGTGGAATTTTGTTTTTCAATTTGGCCATTAGATCTTGGGAGACCAGTTGTAATGGAGATATGAAGGATGTTTTGCTTTTTACAGTAATCTTCAAATGCGGAGGAAGTAAATGCGGATCCTTTATCAGTGATAATCCTAGCGGGGTTTCCAAAGACATGTCTTTGGTTTTCTAATCGATTTATGACTTCTGAAGAGTCCGTAGATCTAGTGGGATACAGCCATGTAAATTTACTGAATGCGTCAATCACTGCAAAAACATGCTTATATTTCTTAGAAGTTGTCGCTAGGGGACCCAAATGATCTACATGAAATGTACGGAGTGGTAAATTGTTTTTTTCTATCGGGTTAAGCGTGCCATCTTGTTTACCACGTTTCCGTTTGTGAGAATGCACGTAACACAGTTTTGAATGCATTTTTCAACTTTGTCTTTAAGTCGTGGGATGTAAAAGTCTTTGCTAACTAAATCTTGCGTGCGTAGAACAGCAAAATGTCCACGTTCATGTGCAGTTTTAATGATGTTAGCCTGCATTTCGTCAGGTACCACTAGTAAATCGGTGCCATTGACTGTTTTGTAAAGAAGTTTGTTTTTTACGATATAGTTGTCATGCGGCGTTGTTTCTAGAAGCGTCTTTATTGTTGTTATTTGGTCATCAGCCTGTTGTGCTTTGAGAAATTGAAGATGAACACTATTTTGGATTAGCATACAATGTGGAGGTCGACTGAGAGCATCCACATGAGCCATCTTTGAGCCTGTACGGTGTTCTATTGTATAATTAAATTCTTGGAGATAAAGTGCCCATCTGGCTATCCTGGGGTTAAGCTCTTTTTACTTAGTGTTTTGACGAGGGCGTCACAGTCAGTAATAGTTTTGAATGATGTTCCTAGTACATAGATGCGAAACTTTTTAAGTGCTTCGACCACTGCAAGGACTTCTAATTCAAAACTAGTGTACTTTCGTTCATAGTCTGATGTCTTTTTTGACATGTAGAATACAGGGTGAAACTGGTTGTCATGTATGGATTTTTGGAGTAGGACTGCACCCAAACCATCGATTGACGCGTCAGTGTGAATCTCAGTGGGAGAATTTTGGTTAAAAATACTTAAAACGGGTTGTTGGGAAAGTAAGTATTTTAATTTTTGAAATGCTGTCTGTTGTTCAGCATAAAATTGGAAAAGGGAGTCTTTACGAAGGAGGTCACTCAAAGGTTTTGCTATGGTCGAATATGAGGGTAAAAACTTTCTAAAATAGCCAGTAAGACCTAGAAATCGGCGAACGTCTTTAATTTTTTTAAGATCAGGATAATTAATAACAGCTTTAGTTTTTGAAGGGGAAGGAAACAATCTACCGTTTTCTATAATATGACCAAGAAACTCAATTGTATTATGTAAAAATTGACATTTTTAAAAATTTATTTCAAGTCCGTAATCACAAGCTACCTCTAGAACAATTTTTAGATATTCAAGGGCTTGGGACTCATTAGCAGCGGGAATAACGACATCATCCATATATGGGAGAACAATACTTTTCGAAATCAGATGTCGGAAAATGGCATTTATGTACCGCATAAAGGTGGAAGCACAAGTACTCAGTCCAAAAGGCATTCGTCTAAATTGATACTGGCCATTGTGAGTAACAAAACTAGTAAATTTACGTCTCCTTTCATTTACCGCGACATGGAAAAATCCATTTTTTAGATCTAGAGTAGTAAATATTTTAGCATTTTGGAGACAATCTAAAATATCGTCAATTAAAGGAAGAGGATAGTTATCTTTAATAAGTTTGCGATTTAAGCGTCTATAATCAATGCAAACTCTTGATTTCCCGTCTTTTTTCTTTACTACCACAACTTGACTAGCGTAAGGGGATGAACACGGCTCAACAATTCCATTTTTAACCCATTCATCAACTTGAGCGTCCACTATATCTCGTTCAGCAAATGGCAAACGTCGGGGCTTATGAAATATCGGTTCGTCGTCGGTGAGAGCGATATCAAGCTCAATGTTTACAGTTTTTGTTTTTTAGGCGTATATGTCGATAGCAGTTGTTCGACTTCAGCTCGATAATGTTGAGAAACATTTGGACCGATATCAAATGTGAGTGAACCGTCAGAAATCATCATAATAAAATTTTCATTTTCATCATCAGATGGCCTTAAAATTTGTGCAAATTTTACGCCTGGAGGCGATATATTTAGATGTGCTTGTTTAATTACGTCACAATCGATTATAAGGTCATAATTTGTACAAGAATTTGGTACAACAGAAATAGTAACAGGAAAAATTTGATCATCGATAGTAATTTCAGAATCAAAAGTTCATATCACATTAATTCGCGAAAAACCAAAACCTGTTAATAATGTGTTGGTTTGTTTCAGTGGCGGTGCATCTATATTTATGTAAGTAGAATTTCTTAATAGTGTTAAATTGCTGCCTGTGTCTACTAACCCGTTAAGTTTACGCCCAAAAATTGTTACGTCTTTACACATATTAATAGGAGAAGGCAATTCATGCACAGCATTTACACTAGAAGGTGGTGTAGAAGTGCTATTTAAATTAGCTCGTCGGCATTCAAATGATTTGTGACCATAAAGATTACATGAGAGGCATCTGGGGCCACGGGAATGATTAGGACAAGATTTTGATAGATGACCTATATCATTACAATTAAAACAACGTTAGGGATTTTTAGCTGCGTCGGAAGCGTTAAATTTTGTGGGTTTTCTTTGGAAGCTTTGTTGTTTAAAATCGCGTCCTCGGCTTTCATATGAATGACGAAAATTCGGTGAATTACAGTTATGTATTCCCATGTTTTTAATGACAGTTTCATAGGTACGTAATTTCTGCTTAAATTCGGAAAATGAGGTTGCACCATAGAGGATTATTTTATATGAACGAGGCCCATCAATTCCATTAATGACGTACTGGATAATTGATGCTTCGTCAATTTTTGAATCACATCTATTTGCTAATTCACGCATGGAATTAAAATATTGCATTAAAGTCTCGGTTTTATACATTTTTCTTTTTTCTAATTCGCGGTGAATTTCTATGGAGGTTACTGAATCCGAAAATTCTTCAATTAAAGCTTTTTTGAATGACTCGTATGTATTTAAATTTCTTTGTGAAAAAAGAAATGATTTAGCAGTTCCACATACTAGACGTTTCGCGAAATTAATTTTTGAGAAGAACTGATAGCTGGGAATAATTCAAAATTTTCTTCAACATCGCGAAAGAAATTATTTACAGAATAAAAATCTTCCCCGGTAAATTTTCTACTAGTCGCCGAAATATCCCGCAATAAAGTCCAAAACTGGGTATTCTCTATAAGGGAAGCTTCGTTTGAATAGGGAGGAAAAGTATTTTGTGTACAAAGAGATGAAACGTTTTGATGTGCCGGCATGAAAGAATAACCATGAACGCTGGGCAGGGGAGAATTGCTGACCGGATGTTGCTGAAACGGGGAGTGCTGGTCTGTCCTTTCCGATGAAAAATTCCTGTTTGAAACGTGGTTTTTGAAACTAAGTTTTCGCCTTCAGAAAAGGATGCCTCCGAATTATTTAATGTTAGTTGGAATTCATCTAAGTTCGTCAAAGCTTTAAATATACTATTGCATAATTTTTGCCCATTTGTTTCTACGTCTAAATGCAATAAATTAGCGACTGAGATAAAATCAGGCAATGAGAATTCGGTTAAAATTTTTTCTTTGTGTTCTTCAACTTTAAACACTTTAGGGAATATAGAAAAATTTCTTATTTTATTTCGCGAAGAACGGTCAAATTCGGTGAATCCTAATATAGAATTTAATGTTTTTACAGCACGAGTTGTACCACATTTCAACGAATTAGCAATTATAGGAATATCGCCTAATTTAATTTTTTTGGACATTTTTAATATACAAAATTAATCACTTTGAAAATTTAGACGGTGCAAGGTTGTAATCAAAATTTCCCTATCACACTCTGAGTTAAAACTACTAAATACAGTTATTTTAAAGCCAAAATAAACAAACAAAAATACGTTTAATTAAATTTTGCCTACCTGGGGTTGGGGAGCAGTCCGTACAATAAATCCAAAACCAGTTGAGGCACTAAGTGAATCCAAGATATTTTAAAGATATTTTAGAGAAAGGTCGAGCCCCCAAAATATGGGAAAATGACTACAACCTAAGGATGATAAATGATTTATTTAACAAGATGAAATATCTAGATTATATACTGAACAGCAAAGGAGAACGTATTTCTCCTACGTCTAAAGCTTAGCGTCCCTAACGTCCGTCTACATATTTTCCCGTGTGTCCTTTTAGTCGGACATTCCTAACGGGGTGTGACGTCAGTGTGGACTGCTCCACCTAAGTACAGGGGGAGAGGTTGTCCATTGCACATATCCAACCCTACATATATATATATATATATATATATATATATATATATATATATATATATATATATATATATGATTCCTAATTTACATAACCACGTTCTTCTTCTTGGGTTGGTTGGAAAGAATTGCCATTCTGGCCCCAAAGAACCCAAGAGGACAGTTAGAAGAAATCGCGATGAGAGAGAAAGCCCGGTCTCAGTGTAAACATTATATTCAACATTAAAGCACTTAGGTATTACGGGTACGGTAATTTTTTAATAGTTTATTTCTCAACATTGGGATATTTTGATAATTGCTCTTGCAATGAACCCCAGAAATAAATATATCTTCGCCAGTTCATAGTTTTTGAAGGAAATGAAAATTTTACTTTGCATAAAAGTTTGTACATATGTTTAAATTTCGTAGAAAATATTAATTGGAGCATCACAGCATTGATCGTGATCGCTATTGGAGGTATCCGGCTCATCTAAGCGCGTGTATGCATATAACTGCTTCTTTAATACCTTAGTAGAAGCAAAATGTCCTCCCATTGCTGTGGTGTGATAATTTGGTTAGAGAGGAAAGTGCCAAGTCAGGTGTCGTCTCCGTCATTAGACCATGGTTCAAAATTCCCAGGTTCGTCACCAATAGAAGTAAGCCTGAAGGACACATCACAAAAAAGAGAAGGAATACAACGCAAACATCCGTGCCTTATCCGGGATTCGAATCCAGACCCTATGGCACCGCAGTCAGCGTCACTGACCACCATACCAGATGGATACCACCATACCACCATACCTAATTTTTTAAACGATAATTATAAAGAAAAGAGAAAGGGTACAACTTTTAGAAAATAATTTTTTTTAATAATGCATAGAGCTAGAGAAGTCTAAAGAGCCACATGCGACTCGCGAGCCACCTATTCGTGGCTTACGAGGAATTGTTATAGAAGAGTGTTTCTAAGCCGAGTGAGTGAATATCAGCGTCGCACTGTTCAGCTACACGAGGTCCGTCGGCCTTTGTGCATCTGAACAGTGCGACGTTAATATTCACTCCCACACTTACTCCAAATTTCCGAACAAATGAGAAGGTTAAAAAATGTTACTTATAGGCTTATTATGTAACTTTTACGCAAAGAGCACATTCTTAAATCACAAGTCTTAGTAGTGGAAATTTAAAAATGAGACCAAAGCACAAACTTAAATTTTTTATTGTTAATCAGTTCAGTTAATTTTGAGTGATATTTTGATTTTGTTATGTTCACAATAGAAAACATTTGTTCACACACAAACGTACCTTGATTCAATTCTACAAAAATATCTGATAGAGCAAAATCATGTAAATTTGAAAATTTGCTTGCTAGTACAAATTTCCACAATTCAATAGAATTCCTCACATTTGCTTTTCAGTGTAGTATGATGCTGTATACAAAAATTTCGATTTTGATATCAGGTGGGTAACAATAATATTTTGCAGAGAAATTGAAAAATAATTTGTGAAAAGATTTGCATATTTTTTTTATCTCATCTTAAAAATCATCAAACCTAACACTGAAAGAATCGTGCCAAAATGGATATTATATTTTTTAATCTACCACAGCTTGGACTACTATTAATTTTGATAGATAGTTCCTGCATTAATGTGAAATATGTTAATTTTTTTCCTCCAAAATCAAGACCAAAAAAGCAAAATTTTGTTCACAAAAGAAGGTATTTGACCAACTAGGGTGGGTAGAGAAAATATAATCTTTCCTCTTTAATCTTAAATTTAAATTATTTTAATATCCCACAATATCGGTAAGAAAAACAAAATCACATAGCCTTTCGTTATTTTAGAATAGCAAGTACTTACTGGGCAGTCCAGTGTTTTTTCTTCCAGATATTTTAAAAAATGCACTCCCTCCAATTCCAAAATCTCGCGAGTGAAAAAAGCTTTGGAAAGCCTAATCGCACAACACAAAAAGCAGGTACATTCTCTACACGATAAATTTCTACTGAATCTCAATTAAGTTAATTTGGAATAAATTTTGTGATTTGTTTTGTCTGAGACAATTGCATTTTAATATAAAATAGTAAAAAAAAAATTTATTATTATCTTTACAAATTTTTCGTAAAGTCTTCGATTGTCACAGTTACTAATTCGTCGTGCCACACTGTGGCACGCGTGCCGCGGGTTAGCCACCTCTGCTCTAGGGTAGGGGTCGGCAACCTGCGGCTCTTTGAATGTAAAGCTGCGGCTCTTTAGTTCCATACGCAAATATTATTTATTTCATAACAAAAAAAAAACACCACTTAAAAATTGTTCTGAATCGATTAACGAAGAATAGGCACCGCGTTTCTATCTCTCAGCTACTTGTACTCGCTTTTCCCCGACCCCCTCCCCTGGGACACGCGTCGTCACTGTCGTCAGTCCGTCGGAAGCTCTCGAATGACGCCGTCGTCGGATGTTTCTATGTAGGTTTTAATTCGCTTTCGACACAAGACAATTTGGCGTCTTCACCAGTGCTTTAGCTGTGACGTATAGTTTGTTGTTTCAAGTAGAAAAGTTAGAAGAGAATTAACTTCTCAAATGTATGTATGTACATATATAATGATAATAATAAAACCGAAGTAAAGGTAGGTAACAATATAAGTATTATATTTTTAAAATAGATATATACATATTTTTTTCAAGATACATAACTACTTTTTTGAAGTCAATAAGAATTGTCAAAAGAGAAACAAAGTACTACAGTTGGATATTACCGCGAAAGAGTTTTTTATTAAAATATATATTTAATAAATTACCTATTTTATTATTTTTCTATTTTATAGCTTTTATTATTTAAAAATTAGCGTTAAAATAATAATTATAAGTGTAAGTACCTATAAATTGTTATTTAATATAGCTCCGAACTCTGAGGATCAAAGTGCACTAGTGACCACCGTAAATGCAACACCCTGAAGGAATCATGCAAATAACATGAAATTTACAACATGCATTAGCGGAGGTGAGTTATGAAAATGATTAGAATTTCAGCGCAGACAAACATCACGCGCGCCTGTGGCGCCACCTCAAAGCCCTATTAGTCTTGGAGATTTCGACGATTTCAAGTTCGGCAATTGTGTTTTTCTTGTGGTGTTTTCAAAAAACAATCAGTTATGTCTCGTAGAAATCAGCGATCAGCTTTTGATCAAGTATCCGAGTTCGACAGAGGAAGGATAGTGGCCTACCGAGATTGTGGATTATCTTTCAGGGAAATCGGTAGTTGTATTGGCCGAAACCAAACAACTGTAATGCGGATATGTGACCGTTGGATGCAGGAGGGTACGACGGACCGACGTGGTCGATCGCATCCACCTCAGTGCATCACTTCACGTGAGGACAGGCAAATTGTGCGCATGGCAGTGACAGATCACTCAGTCCCATCACGAACCATAGCACAGCACATTGAGTCTGTAACGCATCATTCAGTGTCTGCGCGTACCATTCGACGCCGTTTACAGCAGAGTGGTCTGTCCGCAAGACGTCCATTGCTTGGTCTATCCTTGACGCAGAACCACAGACGTCTCCGCCGTCAATGGTGCGATGAAAGAAGGATGTGGGCGGCAGAATGGAACGAAGTTGTCTTTACTGACGAGTCACGCATCTATCTGCAACACCACGATGGTCGGATTCCAGTATGGAGATACCGTGAAGAGAGGATGCTGAACAGCTGCGTTATGCAGCGCCACACTAGTCCTGCACCGGGTATTATGGTATGGGGGTGGTATTGGGTATCAATCTCGCACTCCTCTAGTACGCATTGTCGGTACTTTAAACAGCCAGCGCTACATCTCCGAGGTGTTGGAGACAGTTGTCTTTCCTTACCTTCAGGGCTTGGCCACAGCCGTATTTCAACAGGATAATGCACGACCACACGTAGCACGCATTGTCCAAAGTTTCTTCGTCAATCACCAGATTGAATTACTTCCCTGGCCGGCTCGCTCTCTGGATCTTTCGCCGATAGAAAACATGTGGTCCATGGTTGCTAAACGATTGACCCAGATTACACCCCCAGCTGCCACACCAGATCAACTTTGGCAACGTGTGGAAGCTGCTTGGTCTGTTGTACCCCAAGAACACATCCAAAGTCTCTTTGAATCAATGCCGAGGCGGGTGGCAGCGGTGATCTCCAACAATGGCGGCTAATCTGGCGACTGATTCTGGAAGGAACTACACTTCACAGAAGTCTATAAATTTAATCATTTGATACTTGGTCAACATGTTATCTACAAAATAAATTTTGTTGTGCTACCTCTTGTCTTTCTTGGTGTTGCATTTACGGTGGCTAGCAGTGTAGATAGGTATTTGCAGTTTTAGATTGTTTATATATGTGTGTTTTTGGCACACACACACACACAATTTTCTTTGATTTTGGCATAGCTGGGCATAACACCTTTACTCGTAAACTAAGTATATAATATTTACCAAAATTAAAAAAAAAACTTAAGTGTGCATACTGCGCCCTGATAAACACGTTCTGACAAGTCCGTTCATGCCAGTCGGCGATCACCGCACAAGGGAGGTGACCACAGATGCGACGAAACTATGTACTTATAGTCAATCAGTACGTGAGAGAGTGAGACAGTGTTTCGTGTCTATAAATTATTTATTTTAATAATTAAATTATTAGAGAATTATTTATTTTATTTAGGTAAAGTATTTTAATTGGGAAATATCGCTGTAAAATGTTTTTTGATAAATTATATTTCATTATACCCAGCTTCTAGTACGTATTTATTTAGGTATACGTTGACATAGTAAATAATTGCAAAACTTGTCATTTGCTGTGTGTGTTTTGGATACCTAAATAATAATTTAAAGCAGTGCTTCTCAAACTGTCACTACTGGCGACACAATTTTCAATCATAATTTTTATCGCCCCCCCCCTTCTACAATAATAATGCGCTTTGTCACTAAAGCTACCATACGATCTTAATTATAAACCGTACAAATTCACAAGAAAGTATTAAATTTTGTATTTGTTACTTTTAAGTAATATATATTTTTAGCAAATTACTTTTAAGTAATAGGATAATTATGTTATTTTTCGTATCTATAATTTTTAAATTGGAAAAGATTGCCAAATGATATTTATTTAAAGATTTATTTCTTCCATCATCCATTTCTAAAAGTTTAAATGTCATTAGAAAAATAGTCTAGTCTATGTTGCTCTCTATCCTATCCGTCACAATTAGCATTCTCGCGAACTTCTGCACAAAACGTGTCATTGCAAATGTTGGTATTTTTTACCACCTCACTTATACCCCAGGAGCTGGTATCACTTTTGAGTGCGGCACCGTATAATAGGTGGTACCAACTGCCGCGAGTAATTTTGATGGCCAGTTTCCTCCTCAGAGGGAGGCACCTGAGCTCTAACGATGCAAAATTGAACTTAAGAATTTTGGCAGCCAAGCCAAACAGGCACATCAAGGGATTTTTTACATGCCGAATAATCATACAACATGACCGTTCATGACCGCTGTCGATTTTTTCCGTCATGAAAATCCATCGACATTGGTTGGGGTCGAACCCGCAACCTTAGGTGCAGATGGCCAGCGACAAACCAACTACGCTACGCAATCAGTACTTGCTGAATTGTAAGGAGAGTAAAACCAAGAGCACGGCAATGAATACAAAAATGTAAAATGATTTTTTTTAATGAATGCTCATATTATAAATAGATTTAAACGAACTGTAATTGTAATCCTCTCAAATTAGCATTTATTATTAATGTTAAATAATGAAAAAGAATGTAAAATTACTATAAAGAATAATTGTGTTTTTTTTTTAATATTTAAAACGAGAAGACTTCAAAATGTTTTAACCCGGGAGCAGACGCGCACTCGATACTAACGGTAATAGTCGCGCGTGGTGACAGAGTCACCCAGAAGCTTTTTTTACAATTATTTTTATTGTACACAATAAAAATCACAAAATTCCAGTGAATAATTTAACTAAGAGAAAGTATACTTACCTACTTTCTACCTTTTTTCATTGATAATTTGAGAAAAATTCCAATAGAACCGAATTGAAATGTTTTTAAGGTACGCGACCTTAATAAAGGACACAAATCACAGAAACTTTTCACAAACGTTACAGGAATGATATCTGCAAGCAAAACTGTCATATTTTGTTCAAATTTTTGTAGTTTGACTCTGTAGTCGGCGCGACCGCTCCCGGTTTAAATGTGTAATCAATGTAAAACTATAAATGTTAGTTCTAAAATGGAATTATATAAAACGTTTTTCATCATGCTTTATATGTTTCAGAATACTCATAAAAATAAATATTGGCCAAATAATCCTTCAAAGTGCTTTCTGTGCTTTTCGAAACGTCATATAACTCTTTCGTATAGTCGCATTATTTACAACTTCCCTAAATGAAAAATAAAGACATAAAAAAAAAGGAACGAACTAGCCATACCAGTAAGTTCGAAGGTCAAACAACTGAATTTTTTATCTTCCTAGAATGTTTCTCTGGGTCTGGGTTTTGTCTTTTCTCTGAAATAGTTTTTTGGTTTAAAAAGAAAACACAGTGAAAAAAAATTCTCTCATCGTGGAATTACGGCAAATCAAACAAAATGTTGTGTTTTTTATAGGATCAGATAGCTAATGAATGTATCGAAATGAAAGCTTTCATGTTTGATGAAGTAATACTAATAAATTCTATCAGTGTAAATGTGTATTTTTTTTATTATGATAGAAAGTATTTTCTTACTTCATTACAGTAAATTAATTTTTTTTTAAATCTTTTATTTTCGATATGCTCGCGCCCTCCTTGTAGGGTTATTGCGCCCCATACTTTGAGAAACACTGATTTAAAAAATTCTTTATTACCGCTTCACCGCAAGCATGGCATCTACAAAAAAAAGAGAGTGAGAGAGAAAGAGAACTAAAGAAAAGCATCGAGAATTCAATCGGGAATGGACGGAATCGTTCGTTTTCATATGCAACTCAGAGGGCCTTCCGACTTATCTCTTTGTCACGAAAAACTCGCACACAATACGAAATCAAATTTAGAGAGACACTTCATTACAAAAAGCATACTCAATTTGCTAGTAAATATCCAGCCGGCGAAGAACGAAAAAGAGCTGTCGACGACCTCCAAAAACAAAAACAGCAATCCAGTAAAATGTTAAGTAACTGGACGCAATCTACAAGTAATGTTAATCTGACAAGCTTCACGGTATCACTAGAAATAGCAAAAAAAGGCAAAACCTTCACAGATGGTGAGTATGTCAAATATTTCTTCATACGTGCATCTGAAAAACTGTTTCGTGATTTCAAAAATAAACCCCGAATCTTGAAAAAAATCAAAGATTTGCCGCCATCCGCTAAAACAGTACAAGATAGAATAGCTAAAATGTCTTCAAATGTAACATATTTTCAGGTGGAAGATATTCAACTTTCTTCTGCCTTATCACTTGCTATAGATGAGTCTTGCGATATAAACGGCACGGCACAACGGGGCTATATGCGGCTGAGAACCAGCAAACGGAGTTTGCTTCTTCTGTGATCCTAAAGTAGAAAAAAGAAAAAACAAAAAAGATGGTCAGGGCGTGAGGGAGGGTGGGAGGGAAAGACCCTCCGATTGCCTTTTTCGTCAGGTATATGTCTTTCAAAGGTCCAAAAGAATTTCTAGGATTGCTACCGCTCTCTGGACAAACTAGAGGGGAAAATATAGCGAATGCCGTGAAAAAATGCCTTGAAGACAATAAGATCGATTTAAATAAAATCGTTTCAATAGCAAATGATGGAGCCAGAAGTGTGACAGGAAAAAAATAAAGGGTCTTCAACGATTCTAACGATTCTTCAGAGCAAAATAAACCACGAAATTCTTACGTTTCAATGCTTAATACACCAAGAAGCACTTTGTGCCCAAACATTTCCATCCGAAATAGTTGAGGTCATGAATTTGGTAATTTTTTTGACAGCATCTTGTTAAAAGCACTCTACACAATCGCCAGTTTAAATGGAAACTCAGTATTCCGACATCCTTCTTCACTATAAAGTGCTATGGCTTCGCAAAGGTAAGGTGTGTAAACGTTTTGCTTTGCGCCTGAATGAAATAAATACATTTCTCAATAAAAAAAGGCATAATCACCCTGAATTAGAGAACAACAAATAGTTGCAAAAATTTTACTTTATGGTGGATATCACAGCGAAATGATATGAACTGAATCTAAAACTGCAAGGAAAGGGAAGGGAAACCCAGTTTATGTTTTATTAGAAGAAATGGTTTCTTTCGAAGAAAAATTTATTTTTTTTGCAGAAGATATTCAGAGCGGTAAATTACTTGATTTTCAATCTCTAAAGCAATATCGCGATAAAACCAGAGCAACGGTTGACACAAATTACTTCAGAACAGTTATAAAAAAAATTAAAGATGAATTTGCTGAGAGGTTTGAGCAATTCAAAACCAACAAAACCGCTCTAGCATTCATAGTAAATCCTCTAAACACAAGTGGGAGCGAAATCCACATTGAGCCATTTGGAATTGATACTGGATCTCTAGAAATGCAATCGATCGATTTAAAAAGTAAAGCTTTGTGGAGTGGAAAATTTACTGAGTTGAAACACAAGTTTGATTGATTGAAGTTGGAAGAGTTGGAGGCTCAGAAATGTATGTACGTAATGCATTAAAAGTTGACAGCTTTAAAAGAAATGCCGCGAGTTAAGGCACTCATATTCGACGTACGGAATAGTCTTCCAGATTGCAACAGTGAGGTGAAGAAGTTGGCATTTGGAGTGCTGACTATCTTCGGATCGACAAGTTCGTGCGAGTAAGCGTTCTCTTGCGTGAATATAATTAAAAGTAAAGTAAGAAGCCAACTAACAAATGAAAATTTAGAGTCGTGTTTGGAATTTAAAACAACAAGTTATGAGCCAAATTTATCCAAACTTTCTAAAACCATGCAGAGCCAACGCTCCTACTGAATTTGTTTGCTCAAAGGTATGTGTTACTGTTTTTTTATTTTTAAGTACAAGTTACATTGTTTAGTAAAGTTTAAATTTTCTATTTGAATAACCATGCAAAGCCATCGCCTCCATTGAATTTGTTTGATCAATTGTTTGTTATTTAAGTATAAATAATTAGTGTTGTAAATAAATGCTTAATTGTTTTAGTTATTTACTTAAATATTAAGTAATTGTCTAAAAATATCTATCTATTATCCAATTTGTTGTGAAAAACACTACTTATATATGAATAAATAGATATTTTTCTTGTGAATAAGTAGATTAGTTTTCTTTTTAATAAAAAAAACTTTATTTATGCAAGTACTATGTATTGTTGGCTAGAAAGAAATTTATGGCTCTTTAAAAACTTTGAAATTTTGTAAATTGTAATTTTTGGCACTTTCGACTCAAAAGGTTGCCGACCCCTGCTGTAGGGCAACTGAAACTGGGACAGTGTCAACTGTCACCGTTTTGCCCACTCATGATTGATGGCCTCTTCCGCGAACTTTTCTCTTCTCTGACGTCTTTTTGCGCGTTGCAAGGTGACCCGCTTTGGTCTCATTCATTTAAAGTTTATTCATAATGAATTTAGCAAGTTTCTAGATGAGAAGAGAAGAGGGGAATATAATAGCAAAAAGAACAAACGTGTCTATACACAGGGAGAGCATTAGCGAGACCAATTTTACAGCTTTAATCGCAGTTAAAATTATGGTAAATGATAATGTGATCTGGAAATGAATGATTTGGGAAAGAAGCTCTAAAAATGTGTTTTAGAATAGAATAAGCCATAAAGAAAATGAAGTAACTTGTGAACTATATATATAGGTAGAAAACCAGCAGAATCTCATTAAAAATGGTTAAGGTATTCCTACAAAGGCTAAATAGCTAAACAGATTAAACTAAATAAGAAATTGAAAATGCCAGCAAAATTTGGTGTAATGTTAGGTTATGCATATAGTAGACAAAAGAGTGCAGAATATTGTTAAAAGATAAAAATACCTGTTCACACATTTTGATGAAACAATAATGGATGTGGAGGCTATTCTGGGCCCTAAAAGGAAACACTATGTAAACTGTATGGATGATGTTCAAGATAATATTTTAAAAAACTGATCAGAAACGGTACAGAAAAATAGAAACTAATGAAAACTTACCATGAGAAAGATACTCTGGATGAGAAGTGCAATCAACTTGAAAAAATAGTCGAATTGATACATATATTATAATATTTAAGGAACAAAAACTTGATTAAAATCTTACAATAATGTATGCATTATTACACACACACACACACACACACACGCGCGCGCGCGATTCCCACATTATTTATAGCAAGCAATACTTTGTGATTTTAATGAGAAATAATTTTCTATAGAATCATCTGATATGTGCAAATTAACCATACATGTAGTACACAGGATAAGCAACCAGAAGCTAGTTTTGTAGAAATAAACGGATCACAAATTTACAAGGCCTGCATAAAATCACCCCCAAGTAAAAAAATGCCACTCTGCAGAGAAGGAAGGTATAATAACCATGAAAAGGAAAGGGACTTATTACCTGGTCTAAAAAGGGTTTAAAAAATACACAGCTAAGAAAAGTAAATACAGTAATATACCTAGATATAAAGCAAAATTATTTGCTGAAGGTTTCGGTCAACATAGGAAAGGTATGAAGAAACCTTCAGCCATTATTGTAAACTATGCAGTAATAAGATTATTTTTCATATTGCCAGTCAGAATATTTGGATGATCACATTGCTACTTTTAGACACATATACATATTTATATGCCAAGTTAATGGTGATTTACATGCATAAACTTGCTGGATTTATCAATCCTGACACGCAAGATCATGTTTGTTTTGTTAAAACAGCAATGTGTGAAAAGGAAATATTCATCTATAGATTTTGACATAAATCTATCTTTAAGGATTTAAATTTAAAAAAAATTAAGATGGCTGAACTCTATGCCTATATTTTTAAAGAAGTTGTCATTTTAGTATGTTTTTTGGCTAAAATCAAGGAGATGTCATTGAGTTAATTTTGGCCTTATTAAAAGTGATTTCAATTCTAAAATACTTGCAAAAAAAAAAAAAAAAAATGCTGGGCGTTAAAATTTTTCTTCTTTGATAAATTAATGTTTACAACCAAGAAGCTGTGTAAAGTGTATGAAATACATTTTCAAGTTAGAGCTATAAAACAAGAAATATTATAATAATAAGTTAATTTTGTTTTTGGCTATGTCCTGGAGCATCCACAACTTTTAAATGTATTTTGTAATTTCTGCATTGATGTTTCACCAAGAATAACATATATATATATATATATATATATATATATATATATAAGAATAGCATTATATATATATATATTATATATATATATAATATTATATATATATATATAAGAATAACGTTATATATATATATATATATAAGAATAACACATATATATATATATATATATATATATATATATATATAAATATAAAGAATAACATATATATGTATATATATAAGAATAACATTATATATATATATATATATTTATTATTATTACATTAAACTAAAAACAATTATTTCTCAAATGATTAAAAAATATTTCCATTCCGCCAATTTAATGAGAAAATATTTTTATTTCCTTTCATTGTGTAATTACGACAATATTTTATGTAGTCCGTACAAAGATACAATTTAAAAAATGTTGCGAAGTTTTAAAAAATGCCCACATTTAGTAACTAATTTTAACATTATCTGTCAGCTTATAACATTCTATTAAAAAAAAGAACTAGATATTAAACTAGAATTTTTTTTTAGATATTGAGAGAGAGAGAGTTAATTTTAAAACACAAACCTATATTTCTGAACAGAGTTTTTGATTCTATTTGATATTTATAATTTTGGGAAAATTTTTTTTACATCACCTTCAATTTCATATTTTACAAAATTCATGCAGCTAAGCCAAAAATAGCTTTACGCGAGTTAAATCTATAATAATGAAAAATCTGTTGTACAAAGTATACGCGCTAAAGGTTCACATACACAGTAAGGCCATCATCACAGTAAATCGTATCCGAGAACTATTTAGCACCTTTCATCTTCAAAACCGCTATTCAAAGGTCCTATTCCTTTTTCTCACTTTTTTACAACTTGTACTGATGATTTTCTCAGTTCTATTGGTGGATATACTTTAATTACATTACTATTAAAATTTACAAGAGTTAAATTCTTAGACTATATAAAAATTTATTGTGAAAGGTTTTACTTGAAATAGAGAATTCTTTATGTAAAATAAATGCTTTTATTTGAAGTTTCATTCAGTTAAAACATCAAATATGTAAAATAAGGATTTATATATTCTTTAGTAATGTTGAAGAATTTACTTAAAAGAAAAGAAAATATTGAGAAAAAAAGACGACATTTTTTTTATATCCTTCCACACATATATATGTAACTTCTTGAAATACTAATAAATTGCCAAAAAGGTTTTTGTTAAAATTCTTTTTATTTTAACAAATTGTATTTATGCAGTATCTGTAAATATATTAGAATATTTTATTGCTTAGTTTTTTTTTTTTGAAATTTATTTTTTTCTTCCTTTCGGAAAATCATTTCGGGTTGAGATACCTAGAGTTGTTCAAATTTAGCATGCAGTCCTCCGTATTTTAGACCAGTGCTCCGCAACCCCCGGTCCGAGGACCGGTCCGCACAAGAAACATTAAATTATTTCTCTTTTATTCACTCTGTAGTGTATTTTACTTAGGTTTGGGCTATACTGTTTATGAAAATCACTTAATATTCCTTGTTAAATCACTTTATATTCATTATTTTGGTGGAGCTATATTTTATTCAGAAGTCACGATTAAATACAATTAAATTAAAATTATTAAATCAAAACAGTCTAAAATATAAACAATCAACATCCTTCCCTCAGCGGGCCGCGGTAAAATTCACAAACGTTGACTGGTCCGCGGCGATAAAAAGGTTGCGGAGCACTGTTTTAGACGTATCCGATCAACTTCAACATGGAATTGCAAAAACTTCCACGAATAGTTTTAACAAATTCCAGGACTCTTCTGAAGCAGATAAATTATTTATTCAATATATCTGGTGATGTTCTATTTGAAATGTAAGATAATGACTCAAGTAGATTTCTGTATGGTAGTTTTGATATGTTTTCTATTTCAATTGGGTAGCTAGAGAGTCACGTTTTTTTTATATGGTTCCTTTGGCTATTGGTAGAAATGAAATTGGTGGGATTCGGAACTCGCATTTCGTGAGGTAATTATTTGGCTATTTTCATTTTTTTATTTAAAAAAAATGAGCTTTACTTTGTATTCAAAATGCTTTTTCATAGTTTTGTTAAAAAATTCCTATTGTAAAATATTAAATTTTATTGTAAATAGAGCCTCTTCTATGAAATCCACGAGTACTATATACAATGGCTCCCAAAAGTAATTGTATAAGTTGTATCGAATTATGAGGTTTCTAATAGTGGAGTTTTTATTTCTTGTTTGAAAAAAAATTATATATTCTATATAGTTGTAATTATATTTTACAACTAAATTTTATTTGAATCAGTATGTTCTCTCTCTCTTCTCTCTCTCTCTTTTTCAAAAAGATATCTGCTAATTTATTTCAGAAATGATATTCACTTCTCATTAATCTCAATTTTTTAATAAAATGTTTAGTACAAGTTTATTGAGGCCCAGAAAAGGTCAAAGTCTTTGCATTATTAATTTCTTTAAATAATTTTGTAACGGCAGAGTTTATCATTCCATTCATTTTTACTGCTATAATTTAATATTTACTGACGAGATAAAAATACTAAGCACATTACCAAATACATTAACAAAATATCTTTATTTACTATTTAAAATTTCAATCAATTTTGATTTTCTGCATTCACATTTCTATTGTCGTGGCATAGGTTTATACGCAAAAGCTCGTCCAAAAGCATAGACGTATCTCTGCTGGAAAATGTTAAACAGCTGGGTTGATACGTGTGCTCTATAGGCATCTTGCAAAACTTTTAAATACTTGTTAAGGGCTGGAGGAAGTTGAGAGAACGTAGGAGTAATAAGTCCAAGACGATCAACTCTGTAGTTCTTCACTGAGCCAACATAATTCTGGGGTCTCCCTGCGATTTCAATGTGTACTAGAGTTTCAGAGACGTGTCCTTGATTTCTTAGAAAGTACACATTGCTGCCATTCCTCAGTACCACTTTATAAGAAGTTATTACGGGATAGACAGAGAGAGTGCAGTTGATAGTAATTTCTCCTCTGAAGTTTTTCGGTCCCGAGCAATCTCCTTTCCTGCGGACGTGGTCCAAACCAGTGACGTTTCCAAAAGTAAAATCAGCTTCTCCCTGATTAACATAGATTCCAGAGGGACCAAATGTGGTTCTGAAGTCAGCTAATGGTGCTGGATTCAAGCCCAACGATCGAAGTTCCTGACTGAGTGTAGTTTGCAGAACGTTATCAACGTACTGGTTTGCCGATTTTCCAGCTAAAGCAGCCCCTATACAAGCAAATATTAGCATATATGAATAACAAAACTATGATGCATATTACATAGGAAGAAACATGTTACTGCTGTTTTTTAAGTAAAATAACAATATTTACAAATCCACAAATATATTTATAATGGGAGCACAGGGGTACAAAACACGCAGTTTTACTTTTACCACAAAAAACGTCTACATAAATACTAATTTAATTATTTTCCTCGAAATGTTTTTTAATTCATAAGAAATTCCTAACGATTTTTTTAAATTGAAAAATAAACGAGTTTATAACTACATAAACTACTAGAAGTGTATTTGAATAACTACTTTCGGTTTGAAATTATAGAATATGGAGAATTTTGGTTTCTTTCTCTCAGAGTTTAAAATATCATTTGAGAAATACATTTAAAAATAAACAGATGCCTACTCTAGCAAATTGTGCTAAGATATAAAATGTTCTGCCAGTAAATCAGAATATTACAAAAAAAAATTTAATCGATTATTATGGAATACATCTAGATATTCACATAAATGGAATAAAGTCCTCTAAAATGCTTTTTAGGGGCCAAAGCCGATAGATCTTTGAGCAATTTTTTTTTAAAAAAAGTACAGCTTTTTTTAGCACTAATTTATCTTCATAAAATCAATGTTTACCAAGACGATTAGATCTTGAAACTTTGTCATTTTAGGTCTCAAAATACCCTTCATAGCAATAATAATTTTAGACTTCGTTTTCCTTCACTTTATACAGGAATACTTAAATGACTAAGTAGCACGTCAAATCAAAGACATAAGTTCTATATTTTGGAATGAATAAAATTAATTCTGTGTAAAATCCATGTAATCGTAAATTTAATATATTTATAAATATTACAATATTCGGTCCATATGTTTCTGTTCTAAGTAATTGCATACTTGCTCAGATATATTTGTATGTCATTTTATATAGTATGTTTTGGTAACAGCTCGATGAATTGTTTATCTCACCATGTATTCAAAGTTAGAAAATCTTATCCACGTCTTAGAAATAAAATCACTATTTCGACATAAAGCTCAGAAATAAGTGAAATGTTTTATGCTAATTATAAGATGTAGTAAATAGTCATAATACTAGAATTATATTTTAATATTTTAGTCATGAATTGATAATTTAAAATTTCAGAATAGCATTTATATAATCAAATATGATTTTTTTTCTATAATTTTAAATCAATGCTTATGTTTTAAGTCGATAAAAAACTATTTAAAATTAACTTATGGTCAATATTAGATTGTATTTTTTTAAACATAATTCAAATAGTTTGGAAACGAAAGCATGAAATTCCGAGTTTTGACACACACAGAATTTCATCTCATTATCAAATTTTCAGAAACTTTTGATTGAGCTCAAATGAAACGACAGTGTATCGTGGGAGTAAAGATATGGCACTGTGAACGGATGCATGAAAACAATAATTTAGAGCTTAACATCTAATCTAGCGTAAGGCAACATTTCGGATAAGTCTACTGATCTATATAAATTGTAATGTCGACTTCTGTGATCTATTCTGATTATGTAGTTTCCTTTTTGATACTTTACAATTAAGAACAACACACTTAAAAGTTTCTATAATTGCAAGAATATTTAAAATGGTTCGTTACTGTGATCACAAGTTGCGCCATCGATCAAAAAAGAAAAATATATATTCACAGTTTATTTTCAGGATCATTTATTTATTTGTATTACTGATTGGCCGTTGAAAATAGCACGGACACAAAATACATAAGATTGGTGGTTTTAAAGTGAAATGTGGATCACCATTATTATGGGATTCATTTTTTGTTTTTACTTAAAAGTTGCGATTTTTTAGTTACCTACAATTCCTTATCTCTTAGCGAATAGTTAGATTATAAATATATGAAAACTTCAGTATTGACCGATTATTAACGTCACTCTTTAAAGCAACTTACGGGTTATTGGGGATGAACAAAAACACCTACACCCCACTTTCCAAAGAAATTTCTGGGAGTGCCATTTTAAACTGGAATAAATTACTTTTTCGAGGTAGGGGAACACACACACACACACACTATTTTTAGTTAAGCCTTAACTATTTTGAAACTTCATTCACATAGTGTTTACGTCGTGTTTTTTTAAAAGCAAAGATCGAACCGGCTATGTGTGCTTAACTGGTTTGATAAGATGCATATTGTCAACAAATGGGTCAACGAGAAGTGGCGTAATCGAAAATATTAGCCCCTCCCCCCTGCAAAGTCAAGTTTTTTACCCCAAACACGTAATTCTTGTGAGTCTGGCTTTGGTTCGTTTAGAAGCCTGCTCCCGCGATGCTGGGGTTCACGTTACGCCACTGTCAACAAGCAATATTTTAATGTGTGTGTGGCCAAATATCTGATACGTGAAGTAACAAGATTTGGTATACGAGGACTCAATAAGTATGTTAACATATTTTGATGTTGCTCGGAATGGTTGATGTATGCCAATACAATATGCTTAGTGAGGCTATAGTTTCATCTCTTAATACAGGTATCAATCCTTGATATGAAGGCAGTTCTCCTAATTCCAGATATGTAACAAATTTCTATTTGGAAACCATCTTTTTAGTTCAACATCAAAAACTATCCCCTTGAAATAATTGTCTTATGAGCGAACATTTCAGCTACTACATAAGCAAAATTTATTTTTAAAAGCTTATATCGACAAATGTCCAGATTCTTCTATTGATCCATAAATATACTCGTATTTTGGAGGTTCTGCATCAAATACTCCGATATTTTCAACAATGTTCCTCTATTAAAAATTATAAATTTTGTTTCATTGCATTTATATGACGCATTGTATTAAGGTCTCCGCTAGGTTTTATTGTGGATCCAGGGGAATTAGCTAATAATTCTAGCACTCCGTTTATTGAAAGGGAGGTTTTTTTCAATACGGTAAATTACTATCAAATCTATATATAAATCTATCAGACAAATTACGGTAATTTGTTTGATAGAGTATAACTGACTCGCGTTATCAGTTTGTGGTTTACCGTATGATTAGGTGTCGTCCTTCCCCACATTATCGTCAAGGTGAGACTGATGCACGTTCAACCTGATTAAACTGTACGTCTTCTAGTTGACGCGATATATAAGCTAAAAGAAAAGTGCGTACTGGCTCAGGTCCTCGTCACTTCTCACTTTGGTTCAAAATCACGAAACCGTCGACTAGACTTCTGCAGAGCGTTAACAATAAACCACTCACCAGTCCAGCAAGAGGCAGCAACGTGCCGGCCTTGGCATTTTGCAGATAAAATTCAAAAAGTATTAACCGACCACTGTGGATCCATCAGAGTGCGGTCAATGCACTTCAATTGCAGTACTAGCCCTAAAACAATGTCATTGGGTTTGCGAAGAAACTACAGAAACAATCACGTCAATTGAAAGCGAGCTCACTCCTGCCATTCGTTTATGGAAAGGCTTGAGTCAGTGGGAACTCACCAGACATCTAGCACAAATCCCTTTATATGACCTACAGGTTCCCCAAGTTTTACCTACCTTCAGTATGGATCGTCGAATACGGCAAACGGGCGAGATCTTGCAAAGAAATCATATATACTGATAGTGTTTTTTTTCTTTTTACAAAAAGTAAAATTTGAAATCTCCCAACAGAAATGAATCAAAGAAACTACTACCAACTTCAAATAAAAATGTGACACGTATGTAATACATTTGTTTTGCCCAAATTTTTCACTCCGGAGACTTGGTCCCTAATGCGCACCCGAGGTAAAGAAAGGAAGTAGAACTACAGCTGAATAAAATATAAAAGGACAGAAAATAGAGAAGGGTCGAGCGCGTTAGGATATTCCTAGGTCATATCGCCCATGTTTACGAAAATCAGTAATATCCGTTCGAGAAAAACAGTTCACTCGCATATCTCGGGGTCATAAATCCTATACTTACCAAAAAAAGGTAGGCTTATGAGGGGGCATATACATAAATTAGTTAAGTTCCGGACAGATGAAGTAACTAAAATCAATGTAATGTCAAAAAAAAAAATGTTACAGTTGTGCTCTGAAAGCAAAAACTTACCAAGGAGGCAAGAAAAGAAGAAGATTCCTTGTAACATATTGACAGTATGAAGAATTCTGGAGTTAGAAGAAAAAAAATTACGATTTAATAATATTAAATACATTTTCCACACAGAGTATACGAGAAATTTAAGAAAAATAAGTAAATAACAAAAAATTAACCAAATTTAAATTTAAGCACATAAAATTATTTCATTATAACTTTGCTCATTTTGTAACACGAAACATTAAAACTTAGTATTTAGTAGAGTTTTGAAGTTTATAAATGTGTCAATAACTACTACTATTGTTTTCCAAAACATTTTAAAGTTGGAATTACTGCATTCTTATAAAAACACCATCAATAACATTTAATAAATATACACAAAAACGAAGCCAAGAAATATTAAGTTTCTTTTAATATAACAATTTAAGTATTTATTTCCCGCTACGAAAATTAATCTTTGCCATAAAGAAAAAGAATTTGATACATTTATTACCAAAAGAATTCATGTTGGTACAAGTGGAAAAATATTGAAAAAAATACATATAAATATTTCAAAGTTTTACTTGTACAAAACAAGATGATCAACACAGTTTAATAGATGAAACATTATGGAATAACTTTTAACAGCAGAATCTGTATATCTCACTTATTAACTAGATACTTGTTTATCTTTATTATTTAATTCTCTAAATTTTATACTTCAGTTTCTATATTTTGTCTAACGGTTTTTCCAAAGTTTCGTTCAAGATTCCAGATAAAGCATCATGCAAAAGTAATAACAGGCATGTTTTAAAATAAATACATATTTCGGTAATCTAACCTGATAAAAAGTCAGTATTTGATTATATTGCAAATAAGAAATGAACTTTCTTTGGAGAGAGATATGATGGGATTTGTCTATTTTTTTAACTGTCAGATTAACAATTGTCTTCATAAACTAAAATCTTTTTATCGGCAAAATACATAATTTGAGCAAAAGCTTCTTTTAACAGTTTGAAAAATATTTATATATAAATATATATTTAATATAAGTATTAAAATATAATATTCTATAAGTAATAATTACCGATTTACTGAAATAAAGATATTTGATTAAATAATAAATACATGATTGTTTATCAGCGTCGCACGACAGCTGCATGATATATGAAGCACATAGGAAAATGAGCTACATGCAAAAATTCTAGCACCAGTTATTAAGATTTATACATCCTAATTCGGGTAAATTAGTTCAGGTAATTTTCAGTATTATAATGTCAAACTAAAACTGGACAAGAGTTACAAAAATACTATTAAATATGACTCACAAAATTCTTATGGAATTCACAAGAATGTTTCAATTAACCAGTGGCATCCATAATATATGCTTTAATTAATCAATTTTCATAATAACAAGTCTATTTTTTTGTATATATAAAAGCACATATTTCATCACATCCTACAACAAAACCGTTTCAATTACTTACCAATTCGAATAATGTAAAAATGAGATGTTGACACGAAAGTACTTGGATATTACAAATAATATTTATACGCATTTGCCTCTGAGCTTTATAAAATACTATTCTGTTAAATACTCATTGTACGAAGTTAAATATTTAATAAAGTAGATACTTATTAAAATAGAAGAAATTTTTATACCTACCTTCGTAGACCGTTAGTGAGTAAGAGTTTCTTTGCTTTCTCACTTTATAAGGGGTCTGAATAGATAAGAAGTTACTAAGATTAGGAAGATTGACAGCTGTTTTTATCGTTCTGTATTGATAACGATTCCAGAAATTTAGAGTAATTCATATAAAATGTCTTCTTGCGTTGCAATATCTTTCGAAATCGTAGAAGTAAATAAAAATAGAATTTTTCTGAAACTCAATGAGATGAAACCTTTTTTGTAGCATTTAGCACTCATCTCAGCCCAAAGTTTTGTTTCTAATTCATACGATTAAAGGCATCATAAGAGGGGTTTATAAAGGTACTACTGTATGCTCTTACTTGCATTAGAAAATTTGTGACTTTAATTGGAAACTTTTAAAACTATCTTCACTTAGATATTTAGTATTAAACTTCTTTTTCAGTTAGAAAAGTGTTCTTAATGTAAAGTTTGCAACACATTCGCGTATGACAAATCGCTTACAATTCAAAAAATCTTAAAAACTTTTCACTTTTGATATTTTATAACATAGGAAACGAAATATGAAATATTTTGAGCAGAAAAATACATTAAAATAAAAATACTAAAAGCTATTTATTAGCTTTAAAAGAGCAATTCAAGTCAATGTACGATATCAATGTTGATACATTTTTCTACTCTGAAATAGTTTGAATTGTTCATTCTGAATTGCTTTAGTTATGCACTATATCATTAGGGTCATACTTTTATAAGGGGTTGAATGGTTGACTGTGTGTGTATTGATCAAGCTATGCAAAAAAAAGGGGGAGGGGTAGTTAAAAGGTATAAAATATTACGAAAGGGTATTTAAAAGGAAAGAAAGTAAGTATAAAATGACCGATAGTAAGTGCATATTAACGTGCATTATAAAGCTGCACGAGAACTATTGACGATGGACCTCGCAATTTTAAACCATGGTCAAATGACGAGGACCACACCTGAGAGCTAGAGACTCCCTCTCCTAACTTCCACACTAACAGGAGGACGTTCGACGGTTCCCTCTACACGGCTTGTCTTCAGGGGTACTAAGCTCAAGCTTATGACACGCCGGCCACTAACTCGAGATTGATTGATTGATTGAATATTAACGTCGCACTGTTCAGCTACACGAGGGCTTTTGGCGACGGACCACGTAATTTTGAACCATGGTCAAGTGACGTGGACGACACCTGAGCTGGCACCCCCCTCTCCTAACTACCACACCACACCAACGGGAGGACGTTTCAGCTCTCGACAGATTTAACGTGCATCGCTGCCCTACACGGCGGGTCTTTAGTGGTACTGGGCTCGAACCTGTGACAAAGCAAGCCACAGTCCGATACCTATACCACTCGGCTACCGCGGCCACCCACTAACTCGAGACCTCGACCACTAGGTTACCGTGACCTCAGGACTGATAGAGTAAGATAGGGGGAGGGGCAAACGTCATTCGTGTTTACCCGAAGACTGTACATCCCAGGGGAGAGGAAAACTAATTTGGACGCCTCAGATCATAAATCTTAAGATGGTAATCCCTAATGATTGATAGTCACTCTTGGTACTACATAAGGTTATGGCTATCTTGCGTCAATTAACGTCACTCTTGGTACAACACAAGGTTATGGCAATCTCTCGGCTTGAGTGAGAGTTGTATAACGTCTCACTAGAAAGCTATTGACAAATGACTTCATAATTCCAAGCCTCGGTCAAGTGACAACGGCATCTGAGCTGACACCACTCCAACGAGAGAGCTTTGAGCTCGACAGATTTAATGTGCATCAAGACTAAAACCCGCGACACTTGGGCCCCAAGTTCGTGACAATTACCACAAGGATACAGTGGTGACACGCGACTCTGCTTACAGAAGACTTAAGTATTCTCGAAACATTTATTTACTACTCACAACTGACCGTTTAACTTTCGTAAATTTAATACCTCTTTCACGGCTTTTTATTCTCTTAAGTACTGTTACACAAAATAATTTCCCTTAAAAATAAAAACTCGAAGGTAAGTTACTTTAAATAGGTAGTCAAATATGTAATCAATATGGCATAAGCAAATTACGGTGTAGTATCATCAACAAAGATTTTGACGAGTCATGTGTAGCTCTACAGTGACATTAACTCAACTCGGATTTTGTCCGACTGAAATTCAAAGCTCAAATAATCATCTGTTTGTAATTGAAAACCGAAGTCTGTAACTGCGATGATTAATTTGTATGGACTAATGATTGTATCAGTATTTAAAAGCTTTTAATTACTTTTTATTATTTAAAATTTTAAGTTCATAAACTTGCCCAAAAGTAAGCGAATTTTTTTTCTCTGTAACTCAGAATATTAAATGAAGCAAATTATTTCTTTAAAAATTCAATTATGTGATGTTAATAACAGTTTTAAATTATATTCTACAATTTCAATTCATTATATATATGTCGGATTTTTTTCCCACACATTCTCTCAGTAGAGACTTTACATTTTTGGCTAAACATGCAATTAGGTTGTAGCGCGTCTAAAAGGTATTTTCATATTTTAATATCTGTTATAAAGAAAATGAAACTTTAGTCATTGATTAAGATGGGACTTCAGGCTAAGTTCTGACAATATCACGAGACTGCAGCAGCTCAATGGCTAGTTATGAGCCAGGTGACTGTCACATTCAGGTAGAGTTATAGGTTCCAGTCCTGGTTAGATCTTATACAGTGATGTAGGATATTAGAGTCTTCTATGAATTAAACTCAATCTAAAGTCATCAAGTGAAGTATATGGAAAGTGAGGAGGCAGATCAAGCAATATTAATTGCATAACTGTGATTCAGAATTGTGATATTCGTTACCAATATATATAGCCCTCGTATAGCTCTTACAGAAACTTTAATTTAAACCAACTGAAAGACCGACAATTAATCACTTGTAATAATCTTTAGAAGAGAAGCACTTTCAAATGAGATTTGCTTTGCTTTTCGCATAAACGCAGCTTTACAGCAACAAAATTGGCTATAATTGACAAACCTCATTATTTCAAAGTTTGATCAAATAATACCAGAGTTAATTTCCTTTTCCAAATGCCAATCTATACGAGGAGTTCGAGATTCATTTAGATTTATTATATAGTAGCTTACATTTTTCACAATGAACTTTAGTGAAATAAACTCCAACACCACCGATCATGTTGTTGCTGCTAATGCCACCTGACTGACAGTGCCAGATAGAGGCCCCTGAAATTCATCGCGTCAAGGGGCTAGATGTATGCCTGTCGTTAGCCGTGGCTTTTAGCACCTTACAGATGACAGTGCGATTTGGTTCGGCTCCACACCAATTTTGAGGTAGAACACACTGAAGGTAGTCAAGGGTCTCCCACCTCTTCCCCTTTCACCAACCTCTAGAGAGGACTTGGGGCTCGATCACTTTTTAGAGTGCCCCTGCCGCAAGAGCACTGTAAATTTACCAACATCTATGCCTTCTCCGGAATTGGAAGCCAAGCCCTATGGCGCAGCCGTCAGCGTCACTAACTACTATACCGGCTCATGAACCACAAGACTTAAGTCACTATGTTTCTAAGAAGCGCCTTACTGATTGCTTATTAATGCCTCTCTAAGGAGCACCACAAGGGCTATTGGCAATGAATCTCGTAATATTGACTTGGGAACAAATGATGAGGAAGACACCCGAGCTAACCCTCCCCCGCACCCCTTTAAATCTTTCACAGCATGCCAACAGAACGAGAAGCTCATTTACTGTTTAAGACAAATATATTACTATGTTATCAATTTTGTTCACAGTTTACTTTTTTTTCTATCGTTTTGACTTTGAAACATTTCTTGCTCTAGTCAAATTCTCCCAGCATTTTGAAATTAAATCTATCTCATGTATATCAGATTAAAAAGTTATCTCCTTATAAGGTAAATAATACGACTTCATTTTTTTAAAGAGATTTTTCTCATAGTTTTAGTCTTATGATTAAATCTGTCTCGCACAACTGTTCCGATTCCCATGGACTACGTCACCTTATTTTGACTGATTAATGACTCGTTTTTTCCCCAGTTTTTATGAAAATCTAAGCTCACATTTTCTTTTATTAAATTTCTTTGCTTAAAAACAATTACTCTTGATTTACGTATATTATGTGAGACAAGGCTCATTTGCGTATTTTATGATAGTTTTTGTTAAACGCTTTTTAAAACAAATATTAACAGCTCCATTATTTCAACAGAAATACTGAGTTATTAGTTGTAACTTAAATATACAATTTAATCTTGACTTACAAGCAGATGTTTTAAAAATTCAAATGTTTTTTAAAATCTATTTCATGTTTCCCGATGAAATTAAATCGATTTGTTACTGGGATACTCAGCTAAAATTACTTTCAAATGTGCCTCAAGAATATTTCTTAAGATATCCGCTGTTTTTCAACAACCTAATTTTCAAACAGTACTCGCCTCTCTCGAATCTTTAATACTTTCAAATGTTGGTCGTTGACTTTTCAGAATTCTTTCTACATCATTTAATTAGAAACCCTAGAGAAATGTTACAAATACAGTAGAGTAGGAATTTTAAGAAATGGTCAGTTGATAAACAGTTGAATTAATGAAGCTGAAGATTTGTTTGCATTACTAGTTACGAGGGGTCGCGTAATTATCAGCCACGATCAGCCCACATCATTTGGATTCAAACTTAAAATGTTTGGTCAGAAAATGCAAAAGGATGATTCTTGTTGTATATTACTCCACCTTTTGTACCAAGTACGCATTTTTGGACATCATTTTTTTATATGTAGCAGTCCCCATTCTATGTGGTTTTACAGAAGATGCATCCTACAAACACTTGAACATTGAGAATTGCAAATTTCACCACTTTTAATTGTCGGGTCTGAACATTATGATGAGAAAGACTTCCCTCTCAGCAGGCTTTCTCACCGTATATAGACTTTATGGTCAGTTTCATCTAATGTGCTGTAAGATTAATAATATGCTTTATAGTACGTGTTTATTAACGTCGCTCTATAAAGCAATACGAGGAATATAGACGACGGACCTCATCATTTTGAACCGTGGTCAAGTGGTGAAATCGGCTCTTGGGCCAGCACCTCGCTCTAACTTTTACACCGCGCCAGCACGAGAACTTAGTGCCACGGCAGATTAAAAGTGCATCAACCACTCTGAGTGGTGGGTCTTCAGCGGCAATGGGCTCGAACTCGTAATTCGACAACGCCAGCCACGAGTTCGGGACCATGACAACTTGGTCACCACGGCCAAGATTTTACTTTATGAAGTACCCGTGATTGAACCTTTCATTTAATAAAAAAACTTAGGTCAAATGAAGTTTCGAAGCCGCGATTGCTCCAAAAGGAAACCATGGCAGGAAACCACGAAAAGAGAAAAAAACGCATTTAACTTCCTGTATCATTTTTAGTAAATAATTAAACCAGAGTTAATAAACCCGAGTTTTCCAAAAGTTGAAACAAATTTTAAAGCAATAAAATTATTTACGGTTAGTTAACCAGGCAGCAGTTATACTTTGCGTGAAGACTTTGGTCATAAAATAACTTATGACATGTAGCTTAAGGAAATTGTTGTTCAAACTTGTTTATCAAATGTAAGTGCTCAACCATGGGAAAAATATACTAAAAAAATTTCCTAGAAAATCTTAGTATAATCAGTTTAAAAAAATTACTTTTTCTAACGGAGAAATCCTATCTATAAAAATAATTATTTAATTTTGGTGATTATGATCAAAGTTATATTGCAGTGCGACGTATCAGCACTCATAATTTACACAAAAGGCGCTAACTTAAAAAGACGACACTTTCATTATCTAGGGGGGATTCAAATATTTTTCATATTAAAACTTTATCAGTATTGGAGTGGAATAAAAAATTTTTAATTTTGAACTTTTATAAGGAATAAATTTTGAAAATTCTCAAACACGAATTAAAGATAGTGTTAGATTTGACAAGAAACTGCAAAATTGAGTTTTTGATTCATTATCAAGCATGAACTTTATCATCATTCTTTCAAGCCATACCATTGATTCTTAAATCATGCGTTGAAGTATACTCATAAAAAAACTGTCTACATTAAAATTAAAGAAGCATATACAGTATATTTTCCTCATGCATTAGTTTCATCATGAGAAAAATTTCATCTAAAGAACTCAGTGCTATAAAAAGATTAAAATGTGCGTAAAGAATTTTTTAGACGACAGCAATATCGGTTGTCGCTTTATATGCAATGACTCCCAAAATTGAGAGTACACTTAATTCCGAATTCACCATCGGATCACCAGGTGTAGAAATTAATACGCTATGTTAACGCACTTTTGTACATTCAAAATGCATACATTACTCTTCCAAATAACATTAAATGTAAGATATGGAAATTGATTGAAACAAAAATATGAAGGTTTGAAAGAAAAACTATACCATTTTAATGTCACAAAATTGAGGGTACACTTCTTTAATCACTATGCAAAATTACCAGTAATTTTTTAAATAGAAACAGATCTAAAATAACAGATCTATGATAAAGGAAGGCTTTCAAAGGCTATCTGATAACAAATTTATGTTTGTGATTTGATGTCTTGATTAAAATGGAGAATCGGAAGGAAACAACGATCGAAGAGAGAAAACTTGTTATTAAACTGTCAAATGAAGGAAAATCCCAGCGGAATATGGCTAAAGTAGTTAGACGAAGTGTTAACTGCATCCAAAAAATCCTGCAAAAATTTAAAAAGACTGGTATGCTGTCAAATAACGAAGGAAGAGGGAGAAAGAAAATTATGAACTCTAACCGAGCGAAGAGTTATACATCAAAAGAAGATTGAAAATTGCAGCCAGTACCTCTAATACCTTAGGTCGATCGGTTTCTGCAGAAACGGTACGAAGAGTCCTAAGAAAGGCTGGCTATAATGGTAGAGTAGCTCGAAAAAAGCCCTTAATTGGTAAGAGGAATAGAGTCAAGCAATTGAAATTCGCTAAAGAACACATTTTAAAGCCTCAACAGTTTTGGAACAAAGTCATTTTTAGCGATGAGAGTAAGTTCAACATCTTCGGCAGAGACGGTCGTCGTATGGTGTGGCGTAAACCAAATACCTCACACCACCCAAAACACACAATTCCTACTGTGAAGCACGGAGGTGGGTCGGGGGTGGTTTGGGGGTGTATGGCTGTGTCGGGGGTGGGAAAGCTAGTATTCATTGATGGAATCATGCACAAGATGGCTTATCTTAATATACTGCAAAATAATTTGAAAGAAAGCGCTGATAAATTGGGACTGGGGTCGAATTTCATATTCCAGCAAGACAATTACCCCAAGCACATTGCGTTTGTTGTAAAAGAATGGCTGCTTTACCATTGTCGGAATCAACTTAATACACCTCCACAGTCTCGCGACTTAAATGTTATCGAGAACCTGTGGTCCCACCTTGAGACAGCTGTGCAAAAACATCAAATTACAAACAAGGAACAATTGAAATCTGTATTGCAAGAAGAATGGCTGAATATTGCTCCCAAGACCACTAGACATCTTGTGGAATCGATGCCTCGGCGATTGGAAGCTGTCATATCAGCAAAAGGTTATGCTACTAAATATTAACTCTTTATTATTCATGATTTATGCAGGAAAATAGATGCATGTACTCTCAATTTTGTGGCTTAATTTCTGTCAATTTTCTTTATAAGTTATATGTATGTTTAAACTATCAAATATTTTGTTTTATCATTCAAAATAATGAATTATGATCTAATAAACGTATCTATGCTTAAAGGTTTTAATTATTTCCCTCATTTAATATAATTTTTTTCATTCTAAACATTGATTCCCGTTTTAAAAGTACGTGTACCCTCAATTTTGGGAGTAACTGTATATAGTGATTGTGATGAGATAAGGGGTGGAATTTCCAACAAAATAAATTAGAATGTTTTATCAGGCAATTTAAGGTTAAAAAGCAATAGAAAAGTGAAGTTATATAAACATTTTATTCGGGTATATTTTCCCTATGCGTAAATAAAATCTTCATACTTTAATGCTTTTTTAAACCTTGTCTTGTTTGATAAAATTCCTTAGTAACGCAGCATCCGTTAAAAAATTATTATATTAACTTAGAATACAATTCACTTTTATGCTATGTTTAGTATATTTTTTGAAATTTTACTAATTAATAACAGCAAACTTTTCACCGTTTATAAAATATGTAAGATTTATCACATTATTTAGGCAACATTTAGAATATATTGCCAGTGTTTAATTTTTTTTTCTTTTACCAAAAGCATTAAATTTATGAATTCATTTCGAAATTTTTCCGATTAGGCCTATAGTTTTACTAAAAAACTGAAGGCATATCTTTTTAAACACTAAGCTTATTTATTTTCTGGTTAGGGGGATCGCGAATGTAACATTTTTAAAAGCGTAAAGAAAATTATACAAATATATCAATCTTTATAGATCCTAAAAATAAAAATAATATTTAGATTTATGTGCACAAAACTTCAACGTCATTTCATTATTCATACTTACATTAATAAAAGTATGCTATAATCCATCATTGATCTAAATTCCATGTAAAGGACATTTATGTATAAAGAAAATATTTGCAATAATTCTTAAATTTCCCACGCATTCGTTATTCATGGATGCTCAATTCAACTGACACAGTGACTGATCACCAAGTACTTGTAAAAAGATGGTTAATCTCCTTAACACAAGGATGTCATTTTAAATGCTATCTATACACTGTGATAGAAAAAAGAAATTAAATAAGCAAAATAAACGACTTATTTGAAATATTAGAATATATTCATTTGGGCAAATATAAAAATAGCAATGTTTGTCTTATACATCTGTTTTACCTAGTGCGTCTGAATAAATTGAAAATTTAACATAAAATATATATAAAATAACTCGAGATTTTTGAATGATCGTAAAATTTTCTAATAATGAAATTACTTCACTGAAAATCGATCATTTCTTTTTAATGTGAAACATTTTAAATTATTTTAACCCATTGACTTCCTATAAATTCTACTAGTAAAAATTACATTTATAAAATTTCTACTTCATTCTTCATAATTTTAAAAATAATTCTATGACTTAAAAAAGTATCACTGACTTACCTTACTTATATCTTGTTGATTGAAGTAAAATATTTCCAAGAACCTTGATTTCAGAATTTAAATTCACAAACAAATATAGTTTATAAAGACAGAATCGAGTTTTTTTTTAAAAAAAATCATTTCCATCTTTGTTGAAAGGCTTAATCCATAAATAATATTTAATGCACAAAACTGGCAAGTTGATTAATTAAATAAATAAGATTTTTCACTCTTAAAAATTTTAGTCCTATCTGAACCAGCAGCTCAAATATAAATAAATTGTCGCAAGATGGCAACTGAAGAATTCCTTTCATCGAAATTGCAAGAAATCAAAACTGTCTGATGCCTTTAAATAAGTCGTTATTAGTGGGGTCTTTTCAGCTGGGATGTCTTGTGTCACGTGGAAAGGCCTACATACTTCTTCGTGAAAGCCTTCTTAAATTATCACTGTATTCTCTCAGAAATGGCAAGGTTTTCTTTAGAAACTCATACAAGAAAGGAAACAAGGTAGCTGGTCTTTTTAGACGAAGTTTATAGAAATCCCATACATATCCCATAATCGCCACAGTTGTTTCTTGGACAGACGAAACATAATTCTGATCCTTTTGCGTTTGGACACTAGTTTTAAAAGGCCCAACACTTACTCTAGAGAATGGATTATCATCAGCGGTTGCAAGACGATATCTGTCTTTAAATTCCTGTTCCTGCAAGACAGAGACAACACGTTCTGGAAAATTTGTAATAAGACCATCAACTCCAGACCTCAAAGATCGTCTTATCAAAGATGTACTGTCCACAGTCCAATCGTAAACTTTTTCTATAAATCCAGAACCAGAATCTCTAATTCGAACAGCATGCCGAAGTCGACTGTCATCTCTGAAGGCTCTTAAGCAGTTGGTTACACCATCACCTTGCCAACGGTTGGATGTCACACCTAACCTTGAATACATTCTTCGTATTGAATTCAAATCGTCATTTAGGCTAACATCAAAGCCAAGTTTCTGCATAGTAGTTTCTCGATTGGATTTCGTAAATGTTTCTCTGACACCTCTTATTGTTTCACTGTCTGATGCATGCGGCACAGAAAGAAGCACTTCAATATGTGGTTCACTTAAATCCTTGTTCCAAAGATGAGTGATCAAATACTTGGCAATTTCTTCTCCAGCTTTGTATTTATCTCTTCGTGCTACATCTCCAAGTTTTAAATCCAAAAATA
This sequence comes from Trichonephila clavipes, assembly GCA_019973935.1. Classification (NCBI taxonomy): domain Eukaryota; kingdom Metazoa; phylum Arthropoda; class Arachnida; order Araneae; family Nephilidae; genus Trichonephila; species Trichonephila clavipes. Next base: position 97,541 of record BMAU01016392.1, on the reverse strand, counting down.
AGAAAGTGAGACCTTTTTGATAGTTTACATGATTAGGGTTTGACAGATCTCTAATATGATTTAAATATCTGGCAAAATTTTCTCTTTCATCACACACTCTATAACAATCACATGGGTATCCATGGTACACTTGCCTTACAGTACCATTACTGTAGAAAGTAAGATCAAACTCAATAGCATTTGCTCCTCTTGCCATGAAATCATCTAATTCATAAACGGAGTTCACCATGTGTGCAATAATGTATATTGGTCGACGACCTTCGGCTGTTACAAACGCACAATTATTCAAACACAAGCATAAAATTAACAAATATGCATGTGACCGCAAATTTATCCAGTGGACAGCAATCTTTGAGAAATTCAATAACCAAAGCTCCATTATCGCGAAAGCCAACTTGCATAAAATGCAAAAATTAGCACTAGACGATACTACACAGATCGTTACACGTTGATGCCTGATTTGAAAATGAAAAAGCTTTAGATTGTTGTCATTTCCTACATCTCCTCAGAAGAAGCTAAAAAAAAAAAAAAAAAAAAGAAAAACGAAGGTAGAAACTAGCGTAGCGGAACTGGCGAATATAAAACGTCGAAAAATAACTGAAGCTTAGAATATGATTTTTCTCAAAGCCTCTTCTTCGTGTAATCACATTGAAACGGAAATGCCAGATTGGTAGGTTGATTTCGGATTGAAAACACCAGGAATTGTACTTATCCAGGTTGGCGACGATATCCGACCTGATTTGGTATTTCATCGCCTAAAGTCCCAAAACTGGATGCATGTTCCCCTAAGATTAAGAGCTACTTGGCCTTGGCGTAAGGAAGGGAGGATACAGATCGAAATCCACAGGGGGCTCTTTGAGGAAAAAGAGGATGTATGTAGGTACGGCGGGATGTTTCGGGCTACTCAGTAAATCTGCAAATACTAAGATTTATTGATTTTCGAAAGATGAGGAATCGTACTCCGTGAAATGGTTCCGAGTAGATTTGTAAAGGAAAAAGAGAGGAACAAGTTCGGAATCTTTTATGTTCGGTTTGCCATAGTAATTCTTGTGTAAAAACTGGACTAGCGAAGCGTTACCACAGAAAAACCTATCTAATTTTATTGAAAAATCTTTCGTGTTTACAAATTCTCTGAAAATAAAGTTTTTCCTCGAACTTTCTTCAAGAAGTGACCACAATTTAAATATGTAAAAAATAAATGAATACCGTGAAATATATAGTTTTAAAGAATGTTATATTCAAAGGAAAAAAGGGCATTTTTTTCTTCCTGTTTTATACAATATGTGTAAATAAGGATCTCAAAATTAATGTAGTAATCATAAACGTTTTACTACATGATACATTATAGTGAATCCCCCCCAGTAAATTTATTTAACTTAACCTAAAATAATTGTTAAGTCCTTGGATTTAAATTATCTCAATAGTACTAAATGTTCTGATTTTTATTACAAACATTTCATATTTTTATTTTATTGTTTTGATAATTTTACAAAAAGGTGTGAAATGTTATTAGCATTATTAGAAAATAAATGAACTAACTAATAATATTAAAAAGCAAATTTTTTTGTAATTCTGAAAAAGCTCTACAATAATGAGATTTAAAATATTTTATTCATGTTGATAAAAGAGTTTCCTCAGATGAGTTAAATCTATTAGGGTAATATAACATTAATAATGATATAATTTTTTCACTAAATATTGTGCGTCCACTTTAGCCAAGTGACCGTGGTCACGAACTTGTGGTCAAAGTGGTCGAGTCATGAGCTTGATTCTGATACTACTAACGAAAAACTGCATAGAAGAGCAGAGATACACATTAACTCTTTACCTACCGCATTATGAGTTACTGCAGGGTTTGTTTTCATGCAATATCTTTTTTAGATCACTACATTGAAAAGTAAGGAATATATATATACATAAACAAATTACTCAACTTTGGGAAATTTAATCCGTTAATGCTAATTAATTAAAGATATTCAACTGTAAAATTAATTATATACACTGCTCACTTAAAATAAATAGTCAAATCATTTTCTAAGGTCTTCATTAACATACAAAAAAATAAGACACTTAAATTTTGACATCAACTATTTTTCCGGGATAAAAAATGATAATTTTCGCAATCCACTGAAAACGCAATTTCTGCTATAAAACTATTCGCTTTCCCCGCCAAAATACTCATCATAGAACCCGTGCTGCCCTATATCTTAGAAGAGCGGACTTCAAAGAATATTTCTGCTAAGTATTGTCAGAATATTCATAAAAATGGTTGTTCTACGTAATTTTAAAGTCAGTGGTACTTATAAGTACCGTCGATAGATAAAGGGTTAAATCTGTCGAGGCCCAAGATCCTCACATTGGTGTGGTGTGAAAGTTTGGGGAATAGGGTATTAACTCAGGCAGTGGCGCACACAAGGGGGAGGGGGTCCGGACCCCACCTACAAACCCCTTGATTTTTTTCTGATTGATTATAATTCTAAGTATATAGTATGTAAAATTTAATTAAGTATTTGTTATTAATGATTCAGTTTATTAATTAATGCTAATTATTTATTTAATAATTAGTTTTTTACTGTGTTTTGTTCCCGAAAATCGACAAAATCAAAAGGATCATGATACAAGAATGGTGAACTTTCGACCCCGAACCCCCTTGAAAAATTCCTGTGTGCGCTACTGAACTGAGGTGTTCTCCTCACTGACTTAAGCTCAGAATTACGAAGTCCCCCCTCCAATAACGTTCGAGTGGTTGATAAGTAATTAAATATTGATTTAAAAACGTGATTTCGTAACAATAAGATTTACATGGTCTAATTTGGTACGGTGAGGAATTTCGGGTCGTCCTCGACACTTGAACAAGGTTCAAAATTACGAGGTCCGTTGCCAATATCCCTCGCTTTGTCTTAGCGGGTGACATAAATTAAGTAATGCGTGGTCTAATAATTTTAATCATTTAAAATAATATTTATTCTATTTATAAGTCATTCTCGATTTCTGTACTGAACATTTAAAAGAATGATTTTTAATCAAATGATTCGCAGAAATACGCATATTGTCTTTCATTTTGGCAAATTTTTGACCATTGTGGAAGAAGGACCCTTGGTAGTCCAGGAGTGAAAGCCAAAATCTTTGAGTTAAAAATATTCATATTTTGTCATAAGTTTGTGCCGTGGTTTCACGAAGACATTGAGTGCCATGAGGCTCGAGCCTGGTGCTGCTGAAGATCCGCAATGCAGTGAGAGCAGATGCACGTTAAATATGTCGGGGCTCAAATATCCTCCTTTTGGTGTGGTGTGGAATTTAGGATAGGTGGTGCCAGTTCAGGTGTCGTCCTCGTTGCTTGATTGTGGCTCAAAATTACAAGGTCCGTCACCAATAGCCCTCGTGTTTATTTTTAGTGTGACATTAATATACACTCACTCCCTCCAGTAAATACGAGGATCTTTTAATCAAGAATTTCTAGTCCTTTCTTATTTTAGTACTATCATTAAATTTTGTTTTTGATAGTATTTTGTCATGAATCCAAGTTAGTTCATATTACGGATCTCTGAAATATAATATTTTCGTGTGAATCCCATTTGGGAAATGCTACTCTAGACGAACAGGAATTCTCCAAACCAGCCATCACAGAAGAATGCAATGAAGAAGTCAATAGAAAAGGACGCAGCGTTTTATTATTGATGTTAAAAAAATCTTCATTAAGAAAAGAAAATGAGGAATACAATTAAACTCTCACTTGATAAATTTGTATAGAAAACACACCAGAGGGGCTAATCAATACAGTATTATTTATTTATATGTATTAGTATATCTCAGTATATTAAAAGCAAATATTTAAAAAGCTTTTTTTTCAAAGGACAATAGAAAGACACAGCGTTCGTTTCTCAATCGATGCTAGAGAGTTCTTCCTCAAGAAAAGTACAATTAAACTCTCGCTTGGTAAATTTGTTTAGAAAACTCTCTCTCTCTCTCTCTCTAAATGTGTTAATCGATAAAGCGTTATTTATTTATATTATCCTATTAAGACTAAAAATACTTTGAAAGTATTTTTTTTTACATTGCTTTTGTGCAATTAACGGTTCACAAATCTCAGAAACCAATTAGGTACGGAAATCGACGACTCTGCCTGTGTGTGTGTGTATTATCATTCCGTAAAAAACCATTCATGTAACTAAACTAGGCCCAGATAATAGATCATTCTTTTTTCTAACAGACGTATCGCAGATGTGTTATTGATATAAAAGCTCTGACTCTGCTCTTAGAATAAAATGCATACTTATTAAGTTAATTTCAGTTTTATTTTCTGTAATTTTCCGTGGGTTTTTTTTGTCTTTTTTTAATTTTAAAAAATTGTGTGTGTGTGTTTTTTTAGAGTGTTTAATTTTTTTAGATATTTTAGCAATTTTAGAATTGTCTCTCAAAAATACATTTTTCTACATTAAAATAAAATTTATCTTTCATCTGGTCGATACATAATAATATCTTTGCTATAATATTTGCTAGACTGCCCTCCTGATTGGGACATCTGCTCATGCACCTCAGGGCCCGAGGTTGCGTATACTGAGTTGGGCACAGTAGGTCTTGACCCCTCATGGGCTGTTGCGCCACTGAGTTAAGTTACTGAAGAAAGACTCTCATGATGCGTTGCAGTGGGATTTGACCACTTGCTCTTGCCATATAACACTCACTACAAAACAAAGTGTGTTTTGCGATTTTCAAAAGTTTATGCAGGTAAAATTTTTCAAACATTTTAAATTTTTAATACACATGTGACTTGAACGTTAAAGCTAAGCATAATGTACATTAAGACTGTCTTCGGTTAATGTTAAAGAATAGGACCCAAATTGGAACATTTTTTCAGGTATAAAAGAAATGAAAAATTAATATGATATTCTGGTTTCACTGTCCTTTAGAGAGCACGATTTTTTGTCATACTTCCCATTTCAAACTGAGTGAGATTCATTTTTTTTGGTATAAAATGTGTTTTGCGTTTTTTCTCCTATACCGCAATGTTAAATGAGCCATATATGCCTTCACGTATTAAAACGAAAAATAAAGTATTCATGGAATATTTTAAAATTTTTGAAAACACTATATATATATATATATATATATATATATATATATATATATATATATATATATATATATATATATATATATATATATATATATTGTTAACAGATGTATGAGTTATAATATTGTAAATTTCCATGGAAATTGAGGCAATTTTCTGCCTGAAAATGTGCTTCGCGTTTAGTTCATGCTCTCGTACTTTTACCGTAGACAGCCTTAAAAGAATTGTAATGGTCGTTTTTCAGCTGACGATGTTTTGTCCTTCAGTTTAAAAAGTTTCATTTTCCAAAATGGTGAGTCAGGTTATATGGTATACCTAGAATTCCATAATACCAAGTATTAGTAGAGAGTTTATATTTGTGACTTTTGTAGATAGACTCGAAACAAATGATTTTCATATATTCTTTAAAACATGGCTTTCGTATTTAAAAATAACTGTTTTGTGAAGTTTGAGTTAGTTTTCCAATGGTTTAAATCACTTATTCCATTTTACGTAACTATTCTATATTACCCTCCACTTATCATTTTCCTTCAAAAATAAATTTTTACAACAATATATATATATATATATATATATATATATATATATATATATTGATAAGTGATAATTCCTCACAAACGTTTATATAATTTTTGGAGTTTTTTTTTTTATCAAAAACAGTAAAGTTATTTTTAGAAATATTTATATATAAATAGTATTCCATAATACACACCCGACTCTCTCATCTGTGTTTCGTTTTTTACAATACTTTAAAAAACATTTAATACATCATTTTATATTTAAGGCATTTAACAAATCATTTCAAGTAATTTTTAATAATCTAAGGTAAAAAATATGAAAAGAAATCATTGCACCCCATAGAACTTTTATACGTCAATTACACTTACAATTGGTAGCTAAGTTTTTAATGAATAATGACCCGATGATTGCTTCCTGGTACATTACTAAGGTTACGAGTACAAGTTCAAGGCAACCTGTAGGAGAGCTCTGCGTGAGATCGGATGTATGACTTCTCCGATAGATATTTTACCTTAAATTTATTTTAATTAGATCTGAGCAGAAATGTGCTTACGTTTGAACACCTCCAATATCAATAATCTTTCTGCACTTCTAGAGACGATGTGGAATAAAGCAGAGTAAAAAAAATAATCCAGAGTTAAATTTTATTTGCCATCCATCTGAGTTAGGCATGTTTATGATGATGATGTAATTTCTATTTTAAATAAGAGAATATGAGCGCACAAAAATAGTTTCGCTTTACTGATGTGGTCAAAAAGGGCCTCGGTAGCAGAGTGACCATGGTCATCAGCTCCTGACTGGTGAGTCATGAGTTCGAGTCCTGGTGCTACTGAAGATCCATCTTGTGGAAAGCGTAATGGACGTTAAATCTTTCATGGCTGAATGTCCTCACTTTGGTATGGTGTAGTGGCCGCGGTAGCCGAGTGGTGAAGGTATCGGGTCGTGGTTGGCCTTGTCACGAGTTCGAGCCCAGTACCACTAAAGACCCGCCTTGTTGGGGAGCGATGCACGTTAAATCTGTCAAGAGCTCAAATGTCCTCCCGTTGGTGTGGTGTGGTAGTTAGGAGGGACTAAAGTTTGATTCTAATCAATGGGCACGGAAACAAATTAAGAACATGGCGTCTAAATTTTAAATATTAAGGTTTATTTTAAAGAAAAACAGTTAGTAAATAGTTAGCAACCACTCGGACATGACTTCACTCCATCGTACCCAAAGACCGAATGGTGAAACTTCACATTCCACATTCCAAGGGGGAGGGGAACTACCCATCCCCTTTAGCAGGTGTTAATGGACCTTTCCACTCCTACAGAGGGGGGTGTCGTCCACGTCACTTGACCATGTTTCAAAATTACGTGGTCCGTCGCCAAAACCCTCGTGTAGCTGAACAGTGCGACGTTAATATTCAATCAATCAATCAACCTACTTTTAGTGTGCAATAACTTTATAAATGTTACTCAAACCATAATAGGGTCTTGGTAGTTGAGTGGTCAAGGTCGCGAACTTATGGCTGGAGTTTCTGTCGAGTTTGGGTCCTGGTACCAATTTAGACCCACGATGTAGAAGGGCTGATGCACGTTAAATCTGTCAAAGTTCAAAATCCTCATATTGAAATGGTATAGAAGTTTGGGGAGCAGGTCAAGTGTCTTCCTTCTTAATTGACTGAGGTTTCAAACTACAAAAACCGTTGCCAAAAACTCTCTTATTGTGCTTTCAAGTTCTTTTCTTATATATAAATCTCAAACATTGAAGAGAATTTAATAAATAATTAATTTAGAAAAAATTTTAAGTCTACTTAGATCAACAGAGATAAATTTTATTTTAGTTACTTTTTATTAAATAATTTCAATTAATATAAGCATGTATATACATATAATAGAATCACAATATTATGTGACAAAAATAGAAAGTGATTTTCCTTGTAATTTTCCATTTTCCTTTCTGTATATGGTATTGATTTTCTGTTTTTGTTACTATATTTATTCATTCATTAAATTTAGTTATTCAAATTAAATAGTATAGTAAAAAGAAAACACATTCTCACAGAAATTAGGCCATCCCAGATAGGATTCGAACCCACGTCCTTTAGATTAGAAGTCCAATTCGCTATCCATTGCGCAACAGGGGCACAACGAACGGTTTTCCTTTCTATACATGCTGTTGGACTCTAATTTTTGTTTGTTACTATTTATTCATTTTTTTAAATTTAATTAATAAATTAATGTTTGGAAAACTGTATTAACATCAAATGTCATCCATTACAAGTTTTAAAAAATGTATTTGAACTTGAGTGAATGAATAAAAATTTTTATTAACGATTGAAAATTGCAACAAGATACATATATATATATATATATATATATATATATATATATATATATATATAGGGAGAGTGTGAACTAACAATAGGAACTGAATAATAATGATAGCGTATTATTTATTTCTAATTTTGTTTTAGAATAGAAAGAGGTTTAAATTCATCAGAACAGTCAGCAAAAAAAAAAAAAAAAAAAAAAAACGTCAAAAATAAATATTAAAGACACTTTATTTGATTATGTTAAGGTAGAAAAACATCACAAGAAAAATTTATTTACAGAAGAAACTCTGCGACGAGACCTGTATTCAGAACAAGGAAATTGACTTAGTTCTGCTTTGAATTTGTATTTATTGAAATGAATCGAAACAATTCATTCATTTGACTTGGCTTATTACTTTAGGTCATATTTATAATAGATTTGTTTGGTGTATTTTAATTGTGTTACGTAGATTTATAACGCGTATAAATATTCTCTTCTTGGGATCTGCCCATGGATTGCTTACTTACTCATGGAAGTACTCATACTTCTTTTATGAGATTATAAGCCAAATACAAACGTTTATTTTCAGTTTAGCTTTATAGATCCTGCTTAAGAAAACAGTATTTCCTCTAAAATTGAAAAATTTGAAAATAATAAACGTATATGAAAAACATAAACTAAGATTTAAAAAAATGAAGTTCCATTTCGGCCTTGTTTAATCAGAAAAGAGAAAGTTTATAATTTAGAAATCGCATGAGTGCTTAAAATAGTTTTTTTTTCTATGAAGAGTTATGAAATTTAACCTCAGAAAAAAATCTGATAAACTATTACAGATTTCATTTACTGCCAAAAAAAATTTAATAGTTTTTTTTTAAAAAGTTGAAAAAAAAAGGAAGAAAATGGACAATATAAAAGTATCATTTCCAAAGCATTAAAATGATTTTCAAATTATGTGTCAACATTGTTGAACGAATAAATGAGCGATTGGCACGAAATGACAGGCTGTGGAGAGGGGAATGGTGCACGTTAAATCGGCCGAGGTTCCAAGTCTTCGCGTTAGCTTAGGGGAGCGAAGTGACAGCTTAGGTCTTGTCATCGTGCTTTTGGCCAATGACGAGGCCTGTTGGCAATAGCCTTGGTGTAGCTTCAACGTGCGACGTTAATGAACACTATCACTTGGGAGTGAGGGAAAGGTATGTTAGCGTTGCACCATAAAGCCCCATTCACACCGAGGCAGTCAGAGTCGAGCGTTGAACGTCTGACCAATCAGATACTTCATTTCGGGCGAGATGAATTCTATGATTGATTCGAACCTTTATGGATCAACGGGCCATTTTTTCTAAAAAAGTGTTTAGTGAGGTATAGGCGTGCCGTCAAATAATTATGACTTGTGATTATTGGGAATATAATACAACTAAATACTAAGAACGCAACTCTATTTAGTGGCCGCGGTAGCAGAGTGGTATAGGTATCGGACCGTGGCTTGCTTTGTCACGGGTTCGAGCCCAGTACCACTAAAGACCCGCCGTGTAGGGCAGCGATGCACGTTAAATCTGTCGAGAGCTGAAACGTCTTCCCGTTGGTGTGGTGTGGTAGTTAGGAGAGGGGGTGCCAGCTCAGGTGTCGTCCACGTCACTTGACCATGGTTCAAAATTACGTGGTCCGTCGCCAAAAGCCCTCGTGTAGCTGAACAGCGCGACGTTAATATTCAATCAATCAATCAATCGCAACTCTATTTACTACGAAAATATACCTTTTGCACTGTTTAGTTGTAATTTTTTTTAGTTATACGTGTAATTCAAATTAAAATAACAATAGTGTGAGTTCCGTTGTTGCAGATTGTGTGGGGATGACAAGTAACTTATATTAGGCTTGCAAGATATTACGTTTAGTATAATGCACGATCAATTGGAGTCGCCAATCGTTTTTTAAGCAATAATTTTTGCTGTTCACTTTTTTAACAATAGGATTATTGAGGATGTTATGCATACCACTATTTCAGAACATAAAACACACTGCTTTGTCGCCTTTACTAATAATGCCATATTTCTAGATTCACCAAATTTGAAATTCTCTGTTACAATTTCTATCTTGCCCTTTTTATTCTTTAGCTGAACTAACCATGTTAAATAACACTTAAAAATCGTAAATAAAACACTAACTTTAAAGTACAGTTGTGTCAATGAGATTGACTATGTTATGCGCAGACAAATTTTGTATCATAAGTAATTGTAATCCAAGACGTAACTAAAGAAAGACAATAACAAACGAGTATGCTCCCCGCCGCACCGCGACCGATCACTCGCGTTTGTTCGTAATACTTCATAGCAAACTTTGTTATTTTGAAATAAAATGCAAGCCATTTTGATCGCTGGTGTGCCTAAAATATTGTGTCGCGTGCCATGAAGGGCACGCGTGTTAATGGTTTGCCATCCCTGGGTCTACGCTGACAGCCTTGGTGTGAATGCAGCTTAAAGTAACACGAAGGCTATTAGTGACGGGCCCTGTAATTTGGAACATCTGTCAAGCGACGAGGATGACACAGGAGCTGGCACCTCCTTCTCTAAACTACCAAACTAAGAGACAGATATAGTGTGCATCAGCCCCCTCTACACGGCGGATCTCTCTCACATAGGATGAAATGACAAACAAAACCCGTTAAAGAAATGAATTCGATTTACCGTAAAATCCGGCGCATAACGCTCACTTTTAATACAAAAAATAAGATCGAAATTTACGGGAGTGCATTATACGCCAGGTGTAAAAATGATATCTTCAAAAATTAAAAATGAGACGAGCATAAAAAAAAGAAACATTTCTATAGATCGAATTACTGTTTGTTTAAAAGAAATGATATTCTTGATGAACTTAAAGGGTTGTAGCTCTTGAAGCATGCTATTTTTTTCAAAAACTTGGGATAATACCTCGAATAAATGACTTCCAAATATAACAGACCGTATTGCAATTATACATTTCAAGTGTCTTCGTAAGAACTGGGAAGCGTGTTATACGGCGAAGAGACCTGCAAATTAAAACAAAGCAACTTGAAAGTCAGATGCGCGTTATATCCCGGATTTTAAAATTGCTGACACAGCCATTGGGGGAAGATAACTTTTGACCACTTGAGAGGATGTTTTGCACATTTAGGATTTTTTAAAGGTAATTAGTTTTTATTTTGTTTTTCAAAAGTCACAATAGCTACAATGATATACATTTTTGCTAACAAATTTATTCATGCTTAGGATATTTTAAACTGGTCTCGTTCGTAGAGAGAAAATAATTAAAATATCCGCAACTATATATTAGCCAAACTATTCTCAAATTAGCAATTTAAACAAATTTTTATCAAGCTAAAATGTTCATTTCTCTAAGTAAATTAATTTCTAGCCAATATATATATGATTATTAAAAATCTTCGAACGGTTATAATGCAATATGTAACAGGAAGATAATTTTATTTCTGAAAATATATCAGTTTCTATAAGTGTGACGAATAGATAGAGCCTTTGAAAATCGCATTGAACCTATAGTTAAGTAAAAAAAGGCACAAAAACATTTTATAAAATAAAAACATATCTTCCGTTTGCGCACTGTTTTAAAAAATGGAAAACTTTTTTTTTTTGCCAATTTTTTTGTAATTTTTTATTTTACTAATCTCGTAACGTTATCGTTCTAATTGTAGAGCTTGGAATATATGAGAAGCAGGTAAAACCTTAATGCTTACAAATTCAAAATATTTGTTGTTCGTGCAGAAACCTTGAAAAATACATTATATGTAAAATAAGCAATATTTCGTAATTTTATTCGACTTTACTTTCACACCTTTAAGAAACAAAGCTTATACATGGTAAACATATTTCCCATTTCGAATATTTTAACACTACATGTGTGGACCTATTATTATGCATAGTGTATAAAACTATCTAATGTTTTCATTTAAATGATGTACTTTTACCTCTTAATGCACACTTCTTTGAAAAAAACCCGGCAAAATAAATCCATTTTCCTTATTTAAGAAAACAGCTTTTAGAACTTTGTTTTGGTCAAAAAAAATACAAAATCAATCAAAATTAGTAGATTTTGATCCACATTTTAGACAAGATCCGAATTTTGCAATCATGCATGTACATTGACTTTTATCTTTCTTTTCGAATAGTTGTATAAAAAAACATATTTTATCAGTAAAAATATTTATTTATTCTTTTTCAACAGAAATAAACATAATAGTATTTATTTTAAAAAACTATTCTCACAAAATTTTCTTTCCTCGGATATATAGGTGCATCCCATAGCCCAACATTGCAATTATTACACATATAACGACTTCCTTTTCTTTTCCTTTTTCCTTTGCTATCCCATTTAGCTCAATTTAATATCTTGTAAGAGCTTCTTTTTTTATGTTGATAGAACAAAACTGAGAAAATATGATGTTTTGTTAGTCGTGTAATTCCAGAAGATTTTTGTCTACCCGATTTTTTTATATTTGTATCACTATGATAATCTTGCATTAATTTGCTTCTGAAATCTAAATTTCTTTTCACCTCAATTTTTATACACAAAAAATATGCGTTCCGAATGCTGATGTCAATCACAAATGAAAGAATACTTTTTAATAATATTACCAAAACTGGTGAAATCAAGACGACAAATCTCAATCAGTCTCAGGAGTGTAAACGACGCTCGCTTATATTCAATTGTGAAAATTACAGCCGCGTAAAATGCAACTCCTCCTGAATTATATCGATTATGCATAGTTTGACTAGTTTAGCTCGATCGAATTAACTCGATCGTGCACGTTAAGAAGTTAAAGTCAGATTTTTCCGAAAAATTAGGTATTGATCTTGAATGAAGAGTCGTCCTGATGATGTCTGCTGTTCTACTTTTCGGAATGCTTTTGTCTTAAATTCGATTATGGCCACGTTTGAGAAGTTCTTTAGTATCTCATACAGTACTCAACATTTTTGGAGAGGCACTACTTAATTTCTAATTAATCGCTTATATACAATAGTCAAGGGAACACACACATACAAACATTTTAACGCGCTTTTAATTTGCTTCTTTACATTATTTACATATGAAAGCTTAGGTCCCCACATACGTAATCGCCTTGTGTGTGTTGTGTGTTTTCCAATCATTTACATGCAGAGTGATTCTAAAATCATGGAACTAACTTTGAGGGGTGAGAGAGTTAACCAAAACAAGCAATTTTTGTACAGGAATATATGGGTGGAAGTGCCTCTTTGTAACAAACAGAAAAAGTAACACGTGAAATGAAAAACATTGAAACATTGTTTATTTACCACGTCGTGTCGCTAAATGCCTTTTTACGGCAATGTTTATACTGAATGCTCAAAATTCATACCACCGACTGTAGTGCAAGCTTGTCAGTGCCATTGCAATGATTGGCGAACAGATTCAAATGCACTGGGTATTTCACACCCGCGTGCAGCCACACAAGATAGTCGAGCGACGAGTTATTCAACGGAGTCAACTGGAGTCTCGTAAATGGAGGTTTCAAATGCCCCATAGAAAAAAATTGAGACACGTTAAATCTGGCTACCGGGGTGGCCATTGGACTGGACCACCGCAGCCAATCTTGCGCATCCCAAAAGTAGCATCCAGATAATTGTGGACTTCTATACCAAAATGGGTTGGCGCACCATCATACTAAAACCACATTTCGTTGCGAACACCAATCGAAACTTCTTGCAGCAATTCTGGTAAAGCCTTTTTTCAGGAAAATCCGAAACAGTGGCCATTGCGTTGGTTTGGTTGGAGATATGGGCCTATGAGGTAATTATTCACAATACCCGCCCAAATATTCGCAGAGAAACGTTGTAGGAATGTATGTGGGCGAGTGGTGTGTGGATTTTCTATTGACCACACATGAGAATTGTGGGTATTGAAATCAACTTGTGTCAAATTACCCTAATCTGTAAATAGCACAGAGGAGCAGAAAAGCCTGCTGCAACGCATTCTGCTGCAAGAACCATTGACAGAAAGCCACGTGCAGAGGGTAATCACACGTCTGAAAAGCTTGGACTCTCTGTTTGCGGAATGGGTGTAAACGTTCTTCGTGTAAATCTCTCCAAACGGTTGGTTGACTAACATGTAGACGACATTCTACAGCCCTTGTGCCAGATGTATCGTCCACATGGTCCAAGATGACTTCTTCCACGTGTGGTTGTCGTACAATCTTCGATCTATCCCTTCCATCAGTACCGGCAATAAATGAACCATTTTCCCACAACTATTGATATAATCGCTGGAGCTTTTTGTGGTTCAGCATGCATCTATTTGAAAAGCATCCCTAACACAGCCGTAGTGCTGTTTTGCCGTTGCCATTAGCGGCAGCGTACATTAGATGCACGTCTGCTTTTTCGTTATCAGTAAAATCACCAGTAACGATCAAAATCTCAAGCGCAAAAGCCAATTTGGGTGGTTCAGGAGATCACTGCCACACCGCTTTGCTGCTTTCAACTATCGCCAATATTGTCAGCCAATCACGACATAAAATGTCGCCAAGCACCAGTGGCGCACACAAGGGGGATCCTGGGGGTCCGGACCCCCGCCCCCTCCAAAGCACTTGATATTTTTTCCGATTGATTATTATTCTAAGTATATAGTACGCAAAATTTAATTAAGCATTTGTTATTAATGATTAATTTTATTAATTAATGCTATTATTTATTCAATAATTAGTTTTTTACTGTGTTTTGTTTCCGAAAATCGACAGAATCAAAAGGAGCATGATACAAGAATGGGGAACTTTTGACCCCGACCCCCCCTTGAAAATTCCTGTGTGCGCTACTGCCCAGCACGCTTGGCTGTTGGTGGATGCAATTTCTGAAACTGTTTTGACATTTTCTGTACAGAATCACTTGTTACGTAGGCTGCTAATGAACACTTTATGTTTCCGTTAATGTGTTATTTTTTCTGTTTGTGCCTCACACACAGCGCGGCACTTCCGCACATGTATTATACAAAAATTGTTTGTTTTAGTGAGATCTACCACCTCTTAAAGTTTGTCCCCTGATTTTAGAATTACCCTGTACTTTAACCGATTTTGCATTTGTTGCGTTTCATTAAATTTGAGCAATTACTTCATGGTGTTGCAATTTCGGTAATCAATAGTATATTTCGTCCTTACAGAAAAGGTTTTGGGTATATATTTGAAGAATTCAGTTTACTGTAAATAATCCAATTATAGTGGTGCATTATAACAATGCATTGAATAATGGTCTAAGAATGTGAAAGAAGCTTAGTTTAAATTAATGCACGAACTTAACCCAAATACTTATCGAATGATTCAGCTAGCGAGATCCAACGAGGAGTGAGAAAATGCATTTTAACTCATGGCATTGATTCATACACTTGAACATAAAATAGGGTACTTACATAAAATTTTGTACATGAAATAACTTAAAGAAAAGTATTTAGTAAATAATACCCAAGAAATGTTTTTAATTATCAGAAATAACTAGAATTGTTTCCTGGTTATATATTTCGAAAATGTAATGATTTTAACCCCTTGCCAATGTCGCCCGAATCCAGCTTGGGCAATTACTACGTGCAGTATTTGTGATGTCCGAACTGACTTCGGGAAATAAAAAAATTAACGTTTCTATTTTGCGATGCCCGAGCTGAGTTCGTTTCTACTTTAAGATACTTAATTCACTATTTTCCTAATATATGGCAATAGTGGTCCTAGTTTTTCACCAATTACGACTTCAGTCGAAGGAGGGAACATGTGGGTGTTGTCGGACATTATATAATTCCTTCATTATGTATAATTCAGCAGGAGATGCAAAAAATAATATGAACTACAGAATAGCAATTGTCAAACAAAATAAGCCAAATGTTCAGCTACCAGGATCAGGAAGAGGTGGATTAAGATAGTTGGAGGGGCTCCTGGCGGTAAAAGGTTCGAAGCCCATGGGTTCAAGAGTCGAAAAACTAAAATAGTGAAAAGAGATTCGCTGACCTTAAATTCTCAAAATAAAATATATTGCTAATAATAAAACTCAACACCTAAAAAAAATCTTAACTGTATTTAAAAAAATTAAAACCTTTACTATATATAAAGAGCTTACAGTTTTACTAAACAACTTTATTTCTTGATTTCTCATTTGCAAATTGATCAATTTTTTTGGCGTGTTTATTTTCTCACAAACATCTTGTGTTCGATATGGCCACGTTGTTCAATTTGTCTTCTTTCCCATAGTACTCTTAAATCCTTTTTAAATCGCTTTAAAAGTGAATAAGACCTTTCACCTGATGCATTCGATATCAGTATTGTTAAAAATATTTTTAGAAGTAGTTCTACATTAGGACTTTTCTTGCAACTCGTTAAATTTCTAGTGAGGGTCTTCATTGTACCTTTGTTTTCTTATAAAAATAGTAAAAACTGATCCAATTCATATCGTCAAAATTAAAAGATTCAATATCGTCTTTGTAAGTTTCTTTTAGTTTTTGTTTAGGTTTCTTCTTAATTTCAGATAATAATCTCTCATAAAAAATACAGTAAAGTGTTCTATAACAGCTCTTCGGGATAGTTCTGCTCTTGCTCTATCGACTATGAAACTTTTCCTTCTTTCAAAAAATTCTTAATAGATTTTTTACTTTTACCGAAAAATTTTCTCTTTTACTGCTTGCAAGCTTGCCCAGCTTCCTCTTCAAACGAGAGTCCTGATAAGTCAGTTGCTTCTATTTTTATTTTTACGAATTCATTTCTGAAATTTTAAATATAATTTTCTAGAGATTTTTAGTACACTAGATCTTTTTAAGAATTTTTTCACACTCACCTTATTGAAATGATTTGCTAGAATGTTTTGAATGAATTTGGGCTCCAAGCAGTACTTGGCATCAGTCAGACTAAGACCCCCCGAGAATTCTGCCATACCCTCGATGTGGGGGTCGTGGGGTTACGGTACGGTATGATGATGGTACTGTAAGACGATAGCTGTATATTGATTAGAAGGCCTGGGTAGGGCTTGCAAACAACCTTTCTGTGGCCTATAAGCACTGGGCCTGCTCCTAGAGTTATGGTTTGATATGAGCAGTTTTCTTTGATTGCAGGAGCAATCTCGAGGTTAATTCATACACCCTGGCTGCAAACTTGTACGTCAGTTTGGTGATACAAACTGTTGCACTGCCAATTATGAACATCGTTCAAGAGGTGTTTCTCAACAGGATAACGTGCGCCCTCATACCCTGTTGTCACACAACATGCTGCATTAGAGCTCTTCGGTCTGCTAGATCACCAGATCTTTATCCAATCAAGCACGAACGAGACATCATTGAATGGAAACTACAGCGTCATTTCCAACTGAAGTTAAACAAACTTATATCATCCGACCAAGAGCAACAAGCATACAATTCCATCCCACAAACTGATATCCGATACTTGTACGACACAATGTATGCATACTTGCATTTAAAATTCTGCCAGTTACACAGATTTTTAATGTATCATCATTTCACATTTGAGATGACTTTTCTCGCGCTTATATTAACCTGTGACCTTGAAAGTTTAAAGAAATATGTTATGCAGATGTATTGCCGAAGTTTCATTAGTCTACAATAACTTTTTCTTGTTATTCAGATTTTTCCCCCATCAATGTAAGATGTATGCGAGAGTAACTAACCACAGCTGTGAACTAAAAAAGAACTTGTTTGACTTGAATGACTTAATGTGCGTTCGAATAATCAGCGATCTGAAACATTCGTTTGTTCGATATAGAATTTGTTCAAAAAACTACATGCGAAAATTTTGTACAGATATACGGAAGAAAGTTTGCCAAGGCTAGTCCTACTCAAATAAGTAGAAATCATCGGGGTTGAAATCAAGGACATCTTAAAACTTTTTGAGGCCTTGGACCCCTGCTCAAATATAGGTCCCATGTATGACCCTTAAAAGCAACGGCGTAGTTACCACCGTATCAATGATAAGGGGCTCCAAGCTACAGAGGCCCCAATATGTGTAAGGAAAAATCGTAAAATGCTAAGGGGCTCCCCAAAAGGGTCCCTACGGAATTCTGATGCATGGCCCACTCATGACTAGATAAGCCAGTGCTTAAAAGTAGACATTTGCACAAACCAGCTCGACCGACTGCTGTCTTTTGACTGAAGGAATAATGAAGGTCAATGGTGGTAAGCATAGGCTTATACATGGACAACGGTCATCACATAATAATGCAGTCCTGCTACTGTTACCAGTTGACATATAGTTCGAAATTCCTAGTTTTTCGGAAAAAAAATCCGGAAATAGCATTTGACCGTAAAAATTCTTCGAACCTTAATCTTATAAAGGCTGACTCGTGAACAAGATGAGGTCCCCATTGAGGCCAAGACCCAGCTGGCCCATGCCTTAAGATGTCCCTGGTGACAATATTGGTTCAAGATATTTTTGTTGCTCGTTGAATTTGTAAGAAGAATCCTCCAAGCTGGGGGCCCCTGGTGGCTGCCAGGTCCGACATCCGCTTAATCCGTCTCTGGGATCAGGGCCTCCTAGTGTTAGCTTGCTGCACCTCCCCAAATCGACACTTTCCAGAACACATTCCAGCAACAGGAAAAAATCTACTCCAAACCTGATGTCGTAAATATGATGGAAGAGGATAAGACGTGAGAGACACGAGTTAATTGCAAAGAGTGCGATAGAAGCTTGTGGGCAGTACCGTGTTTTTCAAAGATTTGGAAGATTTTGTGTTGTGTTTTGATATATTATATTATACGAGTTATATTATATTGAGCTTAAAAATTTTGTTTAATTTGCTCGAATTCAATAATTGTGTCAGTAATCCACATTACTTTTTTATGTGTATGTAAAAAGTATATATATATTAATATAGCTTTTAAAATTTTATTTTTGTAATAGAAAACCATTTTCTAACTTTTGTAATAATATAAGGAACAAAAACATCCCAAAAATTCCATTTTTGGTCCATTTTTCTGAAATATATGTCACAGTTAAGGGGTTACGCAATGTGTTAGCTTTACAAATATGACAATTTTTAAAACTGAATGTAAATAAATAAAGATATCACATTTTATATGTGAATAATTCCCACACACAATCAGATTAAGCTGTTTTCATTTTTAAAAGACTTTTTTTTATAGAATAATACTAGTGAATTAGAAGAGAATCATTGTCTCTGTGAGTAACTTATTTTCTGTACTTCACTTCAGAGTAATGTTTTTTTATACTTCCATTTGTAGCCTAAGATGAGTTAAAAATTGCCTACTGTTCTTCTTTTGTCATCGGTTAATGTGTCAAGAGTAAATGTATAATATATTTTTTATAACAATTCATGAATATGTGATAAATGTGATGGCATTTTAATTCCCGAAATTTCTATAAATCAAAGTTTAACGACCGAATTGCCCTGAATTCTGACATTTTTACTATGGGAAACGAAGTGTTTCAAGAAAGATGCAATTTGTGTGTGGCATGTGTGAAAAAGAGAGGAAAAAGAAATTGTATGTTTTATTTTTTTTAAACTCTTTCCATAATCTTAGGCGGACCAGCCCGTTGAAATGCACAACTGTCTGCTGTAAAAATGCGCTAGCTTTTAAAAACTTTTGATTTTAATATAAAAATTCTCTTAAGGTATCCGACTACTTGCGATAACTTTTTTTTGAAAAAATGGAGATATGGGTATTTTTGTGATTTTTATATTTATTTAGTATATTTTAAGGAAAAAATTCTAAAACTGATAAAAGAAAAAAAAATCTATTGTTATTAAAATGGGAAAAAACTAGTAAAAATGTACAAAAAATTACCTAAACGGGGCCCGCTCTGTACAAAGATTTTATGAACAAATTCTCAATTTTTCAATTTTGATGTGTTACTTTGTTATTCCTGTTTGAAGTGACCTTCACGATAAGAGTAATTTAACTTTTACCAAAACTAGAGCACTTTATCTTAGTCATTATACGAAATTGCTTAAAAAACATGGACTATATTCGCATAAAGGACTGTAAATTTTGAAATAAAACAGTGATTGATAAATCTGATGATCCAAACACTTCTACTGTTATGCAGAACATTAGCAAAAAATTTCAGCCAATTATTTTTAAGACATTTTGAGCAATCGCTGTCCCCGTTTGAGTTTTTCGAAAAAAACACATTTCGAGTAAAACTCATTTTAAAGTTTGACACCTTGTGCAAAGTTATGGAATCTGCTTTTACTAAAATGCTTGTAGTTTTTGTTCTAGTGGAGGAAAAATAAAATACTTGGTATTGTTATTAAGCTAGTAAGATGGCCTATAAAATAAAGTCATTAAAAAAATGTGTCAATTTTTGAAAAAAAAATCATGATTTTAGGGCATTCGGATACCTTAAGCTCTTTTTAAGGTATTGAATTCAAACTTATATAAAAAAATGTCTTTTCTAGAGTTTCAATTGATATATATTGCCTTACATGTGAACCCCATTTTTTTAAGGAAGATTAAATCACACAAACGTACTTTTTAAAACAATAGTTAGGTCACACTTTGGTAATATTTGAAGTAATTGTTCTCTGAATTCATCTATTTTGGAATGAAAAATATTTTTCCGATCATAAGTTTATTCCTGCTATGAAGTGGCAGCTATAGAATAGGGGTCGAGGTCACACACACACACGGACTCGCGTCTGGCATGTCATCAGTTCGAGTCTAGTACCGCTGAAGACCCGTCGTGCAGAGGAGGCCAATGCACTTTAAATCTGCCGAGACTCAAACGTCCTCCCGTTGGAAATAATAACTGTATTCCAAAAATTAAATGTCGTCATAAAATTTTCAGATAATTTTTTTAAAAAATGCATCATTTTACAGCAACACCAAAGTGAGCGAAATTTTCCGTTTTATAAATCTAATAGATAATTAGCAGAACAATAACTTAGAGGCCACCATTCCCTTAAAGGTCTCTTTTCTTGCTTGAAAGATTGATTGTTTATTGATTTCGTATTTTGAAACAACACGAGGGATATTGGCAACGAGCCTCGTAATTCTGAGCCACGGTCTATTTGTAGCGAACTTCCGTTCGCGTTAGTGGGAGAGGCAATCGAAGGAAGAGACGTATCTAAAACTTAACAATCTTCATTCCAATTAACTCCAAATATAATAAAGCTGAAAGTAGCTAAAGGAAGTGAGATAGCTCTAATTATTATTAATAATAATTATATTTACTTAACATGAATATGTGAAGAAATACAGACGTACGAGTTATCTTCTCTGGACACTAATAACAAGGCTTCAAATCCTGTGCCCAGATACGTTATCAATTCAAAATACATTTCTCATAGATATAACTCGAACAAACACCAAGAAAACCTTAAAACTTGATTCACTTAACTTTTAATTTTCATAAGTCACGTTTCCTTTACAGAAAGAAGTTCTCAAATCAAACAATCCATTTAATGGATCTCCCCTTTCGGATTAATAGAAACAAACGAAGAGAATCTGTAAGACGCTCTCGCCTCTCTCGCGGGCATCTAGATGTGTGGGAGGAAGGGAAGAAACACTCGACATGATTCAACTAATCTATCAGACACAACTTCAACTAATAATAATAAGATAATGTCTTAATGTTAACCGTGAAAGTGGAACAACGACAGTAAAACGTAAACGATTAGGAGACTAACAAACTTGATCCTCATCTAAATTAAGGATCTAACCTATCATCCGATTTAATCTAATCTTAATGCCATCTTAGTGAACAATAATCACTTTAAAGTTTCCTTCCAATAAGAATCAAATCACTATAATTATAATATTACACCTTCAGTAAGAATCTCACCTGGCTCTCTCTCTAGTATATCTTCTCTCCTTCTCTCTCTCAATCTAGAAAACCTCGCCTATTTATAGTAAGTTAATTTTTACATATCACAATTCTTTTCTTCCGAAGGGTTGGTTGTGAATAACGCGAATTGATAGCCCGAAGATTTCATAAGAGAATTAGATGGAGAAACGCGTATAGATCCGTCACAAATCAGTAAAATATTGCCGGGGATAAACCTGAGCTGGCATCTTAAATTTTTACACAACACCAACGCGAGGACTTATAACCTCTATAGATTTAACATGCATAAGTTCCTCTTACTTAGAAGTGGATTTATCCATATTTTACTACAACAGAGGGGAGAATTTTTAAGAAAAAAACGCCGATAATTATTTCAATTGGTGGTAACTATGAAAATAATGCGAATTTTTCAAAAATTTTACTTCAGACTCTCTGGTGAGGTCTTTACTTTATATAAGCAAAATAATATTATTGTAGAAGCATTTTTTTTAATAAAAAGAGAACATTTTGGAAAAAGGATATTTTAAGTTAATTTTTTGCCAAAATATTGTATTTAAATAATTTTTTTTGTCAAAATGTCCTTAAAACAGCTTTATACATGTATTCTAATCTATAAGTGACACTAAATATCTTGAAAATTATCCATTTATGCACTTTTTTAAGGTATACGAATACGTTCGGAGCCCTTTTTTTAAAAAACATCATTTAGAAAAAAAAATTATACTCTTTTTAACTTCAGTTTATATATAAATAAACTATACTTATCTCATATTTGTAATAAATCCTTAAAGTTTCAGAAAATTGGTAAATTTGTTGGAAATTTTGAAGAAATTTTAAAGACATTTAAAAATTCTACATGAAAATCCATGGACTCAATTTGTATAAATTTAGTATCAAAATAATCATTATGTGTGTATCTAGGGCCTGGAGTAAAATCTTATGATTATATAAATAAATAAAAATTCCACAACTAATCGAGAAGCCCAAACAAGAAATTTGCCATGTTTTACAACACCGTTACACAAATACCAATCCATAATTTAAAAATTATTCTTATTATGATCATTCTTTTACTTCAGGCCCTAGAAAACATTGTGAGAAAAAATGGTACCAAGTTTCAAAGTTATTTAATGGTAATATTTTGATTTATCATTTTTGAAATTTTCAAAACATACGAAAAAAGTTATTTTGAGAAAAATGCATTTTTAGTACAATTTATCACATATTTTTCTTATTTACATAATTACTTACTTAAAATTCACCAGTTTTATAGCTTACACCTTCTATCAGCTCATTTTTAATCATTTTTTTCTTTTTAGCTAATCTATTTTTTTTTTTCTGGCAACTTTGCCACAGTCAGAGAATGTCGTTTAGAATCTGTTTTTCGAATTTCATCAAGTTCTGAAAACCTTTCAATGTTAATACACCAACAGTCACTCCGAAATGTTTCAAGATATCTATCAATCCCTGAAATCCCTTATTGAACTGAATTACAGCCATGTATCCTCCTAATCGCAGTATTGTTAATGAAACAAAACATCTTTGGAATAAATTTCCAAAGGATTCCATTGAAACATTCATTAGAGTTTTGTGTTTTTCCTGGTAAACATTTTGGTAATAAGTTTTGATCACATAACTTCATATATGTTGGTTTGATTATGTTGACTCAGATTTGGGAAAGTCCTTTAGATTTATCGATGTAGATCTTATCCTTTGATACGGCTTGTTGATATTTACACCAAATATCCGGTCCAACAGGGCATTGGCCATGCATTTGTTGTTTTGCATTAGAGCAACAATGGAAAAATGCTGCAATGACTGCCCGTTGCATGCCTTGTAAATTATTTACATTGTCACGGATAGCAATGCCATAGTAATTCTGTAACTTATCGATAAAGGCATCCGTCAGTTTTCCTCGACCTCCTAGATCTTTTCGTTTCGATTTCAGTTTCCTCAGTTTTGTTCCGACACGCTTTTGTATGTGTCCAATACACTCGTATTTTGCTACAGTATTCTTACCATAAATATCTTTACAGAGGCATACCCCCTTAGAGTCTCCATCGCCAAAAATTTACATACTGTAATTTTCTCATTTTGACAGATCGTTCGAAAATACGATAAACACCCAGGGGTTCCATAGCACCAGATGACCCTATATGTTTTGCACAATTATGAATGTTGTTTAACTTTTGGTTTTTGGAATTGCAAAGTCTACACACTTTTGACATGAATTTAACGTCTAACACCTTTCCAGAATCTATCGAGATAACAGACACACATCCATTCAAGGAGGAATATCCTCTTCGTTGCCATGTGCCATCCACCGACACACCACATTGATAAAATTCAGTATCAGTTTCGTTACTTCTAATTTCCAATGCAGCTTCCTTCATTGTATTGCATGCTACGTTGCTAGCAGCAAATTCAAGCTTTTTTTCCAGGAAACCAAATACTCTTTTAGATGGTACATCTATATTTATAGCAGAACAAAGTTTTTTAGCCGCAGAATGTCCTTTACCAATGATTCTCATACCAAAAACAAATGCAAGATTGATACTATGCAGTTTGTTTACTTTCTCAGAAGTGCAGAATGAGAAGGAATAGTCACAGTTTTCACATTTCAAAGTCATATTTAAAGCTAACCCAAACACAGAGTCTTGCACAACACTAACTTTTTTTTCAAAACACACAGGACAGCATAATAATGAAATATATATATATATATTATATTGTACAAAACTCCTAAGTTAAAAATAACATTTTTTTCATTGTGTTCTGGAACATCTGCAGGTTTCAAAGAATTAATTAGCTTTGATTCACTTGCAGTTGGAATACTTGAATTGATACTTATCTTTTCGTTGTTGAAAACTGAAACTCTTTTGCAGAACTTATTTCCTTTGAACTGACGTTTACGGGAATATCTTTTATTTCTGTTATTTCCCATAATTATAAAATAGTAATGCGAGCTATTAATTCACTTGTGTTTTAACACAAACACAAATAATACTTGATAACTTTTGTTTTGTAACTAAATACGCAGAATTTTTATCAAATGAAGCTGAAAGTAAACAAAACAAATATTGCCAGATTCACTTTGTCAAATACTTTCAAATTGTATAATTATTTTTAATATTATCAAAAGTTTTTTTTTAAATTATACTTTAAAAAAATAATGTTTTTAAATCTTGTTTGACCAGTTTAAGGGCATTAAAATGCTGACTTCCGGCTATTTAAATACCTACTTCCGGTTTCCCGCGCTTTACTAATTGTTAAATATCTTGAATTCTAAAAAAGTGACCTAGGAACAAAATAAGAACAGATTTATAGAGCTAAATAATTGCTTTATTCTATAACATCAAAAACTCAAAATGTGATTTTTTGCAAAAATTGGCCATTTCAACGTATTCGTATACCTTAAAATCACGGTTCCGAACGTAGTCGGATACCTTAACTAGAATCGGTTTTATTTATAATTTTTTTGAAAACTGTCAGTTCGAGTGCAAAATCAAAAAATCAGCTAAGAATTCCTGCTTTTCACAATTCATTTTTTAAATTACATTTTAATACCATGAAAAGTTATTACTGTATCAATTATTTAACTTAGCGTAACGAAATTTATTTTCTTCTCATTAAAGATTGCTTTTTACATGTTTTATTTATTTACAACTTTGAAATCTCATAATAATACAAGGATTTTTTTCCATCAAGTTTAAAGAAATTTTCTTGAGTCTTTTATTGAAGAGGCTTTCAAAACCTAGAAATGCTTCAGTGGTCCTTTAACTATGGGCCGCTGACCCCTGATGTTCCCCAGCGCCTTTTTAGGGGTCCGTGAAGGTCTCTCATTTAATGTTTATGTTTTACCTCTTTTCCAGATTATGAAAAGCCTCATGGAAAAATTGAAAGGTGTACCATCCCAAACTAGACCATTAAATTGCCCCTGATGAAAAAACTCTACCAGAATATGTATTTCGATCAAGAATATTAATCAAGTTAGTATTAAATTAGAATTTTGTAACAGTCTTAATCAGATGCTTTTGTTTTCTTAAAGGGAAAAAAAAAGAAAAGTTAAAAAGTCTGTATAAGTAGCAGTGGAACCTTTAAATCCCTCAGCTCAACGTTCAAAATCTTGAGGAACTTAACTGAAATATTTAAACCATGCTGCTTGAACCCAGTTTTTCAATTAGTTTTCTCTGGCCAACATTCTAATATTCTTTTAGAGCCATAAGGAAAAAATAAAGTAAATCAGCAGCAGAACTTTAGTTCGTATAATCTTAATATAAAGTTTAGATGCTTTGTAGAAATATGTGTCCTTGTGGTTGTTGTGGCTAATCAAGACCCAAAAGACCACTGACCGTTCAGAAATCCAAGTATGTGTCCTTTATGGTTCAAATATGTGTCCTTATTTGCCCAAGTATGTGTTCTTTAAACACATAAACAACACAGTCAGCTTCTGCGTCACATCTCAGATTGGGTCAAAAGGGGTGAACTGTCACCCTTGCTGATTGATTGCCGTGACAATCACGTTTCCATCCTGTTGTTTCCTTTCTTCCAACCGCCAGCGTTCTGCTTTGATAGACCGCTCGGCTTGGGGTTTCGTCATACATCTCCAATAGTGCTGGAGCCTCTTGATTTATTTAATATTTCTTTCATGGTCTATCTTTTTCACCCAATCCACTGGATAAAGGCACCAGCTGCGCTGTCACGTGCGTATGTCTAATTTTAGTTAGTCCACGGTGCAGCAGACGTCGACGAATTGACGAGGCCGAAATTATTACACCTGCAGCAGTAGACCAACGTGCTGCTAACTGCCTGGAGGAAGCTGTACGGTTATTCACCGCCATGTGGAGCAGGTGTTGATCGTCACGCGCTGACGTCACCTTCCGCTATCTACTGCCAGTTTTTCGAGTTGGTCGGTGCTCGTCGGTCCGTTGCTTCCAAGCTCACATCACTGTGGAACTGTTTCGCTGCACACGACCTCTTATTGCGTGATAAGAAAATGCTCCTTGTCCAAGGCCGATAATCCCCACTCTGTTCAAACTCCGTAAGTTGTTGGGATTTCTCCTTATTTCGTCGTGGAGGCATACTTAGGTCTCACTTAACGTTCGCCACTAACAAATAGTCATTAACTATTTTCAACGTCCTGCTATAGCCCTCTATTTATACGCTTTCAGCATTAGTTGAGAGTGCGCTGCGCACGCCATACAAGCGCGGTGGCTCTGAAACTTTGCTATCTTACGTAACATCCTGTAATTGATATTTGCTGCAAAGTTCATTTAATTATGATGATTTCTTCAGGGTGTTGCATTTTTTACAAACATCAGTTTATAAGTCACAGAGAAACGATGAAATTAGGAATTTGATCATATCCGTAAGGAATATGATCATTTGACGGGAGATGTTAAAATAACGTCTCTCTTCAATGTCATTTCCCTGATGAGTGTAAGAGATTTAAACAAATCCCTGATCTGTTTCAGTGAAATGATGGAGTAATATTGTCATGAGTTTAAAAGTGTTTATTTAACAAATATGAGGCATTATTAAACTTAGAAGTAAGTATTACAACAATAGTCAATGAATTACAAATTATTTATTCGAAACTAATTAACATATAATTAGAAAATTAGGCTGGTATTTTTTTATGTGTAACATCTTTCCTTTCGGTTGCTGGGTATTTGTGGAAGTGATTTAGCGAAAAGGAACGGAAATGTGTAACAGGAAACCGCGGAAACGCACACGGTGGCTTCGATCGACTTGACCTGTTCCCTCCCCCTTCATAGTTTCGTTTCTACTAATGATGACCTACTTTAGGCAGGGGAGGGCTTACACACTAAAATATCAATATCCATGTTAATCCTGTGGTGCCATTTTTTAAAGGCAAGGGGTTGATATTGGGGGATCAATAGTACTGCCTGTTTGGTTAGGAAGTGCAAGGACTCGACCTCCCCAGGTGTCTCCCTCCTGGACAGTATTTTACCAATGCAAATCCTCATTTCGTCATTTTACTGAAACAGTTCAGGGATTTAATAAAATCAGTTACTTTCATCAGGGAAATGACCTTGAAGAGACGTTATTTCAACATCTCGTTTCAATTGACCATATCCCTTAGGAATTTGATAAAATTCCTAATTTCGTCATTTCCCTGCGACATATATAAAGGTAAAACGTTTTAATATTATTTTATTATATTATAATACAAGTTTAAAAAGTGCTTCGAAATAAAGTTGCTATATATCAAGAAAATTTTCAGTTTTAATGAATAGGATGAGCTTTAGATACTAGTTACTATATAAACTTAATAGAGAACGTGAATCCATTTATTGTGACTCGTGGAACCCCAGGGTTCCGTGAAACACACTACTATAGACCACTGCTATAGAGAAATGATTATTTTGTCCTACTCAAACTCAAACTCAGTGGTGCAGCAGCCTATAAGGGTCAGGGCCTACTGTGCCCATCCCAGTATACCTGACCATTGGGTGCTGAGGTGCATGAGCAGATGTCCCGATCAGTCTGAAGTAAGACCCCCAGTGTTTAAGTCCCCAAGCAAGCTTAGTACTCATTTATCGACCCACAGGAGTAGGCATGAATGGCTGAATTTTATCATAATACTCATTTTTATCCGAACTGACACACTTTTTCTGTTATAAAATGTGTTTTGCATTATTTCTCTTCTACCGAAAAGCTAAATGACCTAGCCCAGGGATGGCGAATCAATGGCACGCGACAGAATATTTTGGGCACGCATTCGATCAAAAACGATTTGCATTTTAGCTTAAAATAATTAAGTTTACTATGAAATATTATGAACAAACGCGAGTGATCCGTCGCGACGCCGACAAGCCGGGGAGCAGACTCGTTTGTTATGTCTTGCGTAAATACTTCGTATATTATAAATTGCTAATGATGCAAAGTTTATCTACGCATAGTGTGCGTATGTAACTATTTCTAAATATATTCAAGTTGTTTAAAAAACATATTCTAACGTTTACATTAATAGTTCAGCTTGTATACATCTAATTTATTAATGTGATCTAATTCTTGTCTTGTAAGTCTAATTGGTAAAATAACTCTCAGGGCTTTAGTTTTAACAATTTTAATGACCTGAGACAAAAGCGAAAGAGCAGACACTACAGAAATCTCGTACAAGCAGTCAATTTCCTAAAAACAAATAAATCTGCCCATGAGCCCGCAGTCGTGCACCGTCAGTAAAAAGGGGGTTGGCGGGGAGGGGGAGGAATCAAGCGAGAGCACATAGAATAGTCAATTTCATCGACACAACTGTACGTTTAAAGTTTTGTGTTAAATTTACGATTTTTAACTCCTATTTAACGTGGCTAGCTCAGCAACAAAAAAAAAAAAGTGCAAGATAGTAAGTGTAGCAGAGAATTTCAAACTTGGTAGGCTGAGAAATATGGCATGCTCAATAAAGGCGACAAAGCGGTGTGTGTTTTATGTTCTGGAACAGTGGTATGCAGAACATCGTCTGTAAAACGGCATTTTGAAACAAATCACAAATCCTTTTGTGAAAAAAAAACCGAACCAGAGCAAAAAGAATTAATTGCAAGTGTAATAAAAGACAGATTTAAACAGTCGACGTCTATGTTTAAATATGTAAGCAAAAATTGTCACACAAGTGCGGCAAGTTACTCGGCTGCAAATGCCATTGCTCGGCACGGTAAACCATTTTAAGAGGGAGAGTTTTTGAAGGAAGCTTGGTTGGCATGCGTGCTCTCACTTTTTGATGATTTTGATAATAAAGATAAGATAATTCAGCGCATCAAAGATGTTCCTCTATCTAGAAACACAATGAAAGATAGAATCTTGAAATTGGCAGAAAATGTTACAGATCAACAAAAAAATGACATTAACTCCGCTCCTTTTATATCGCTATGTCTTGACGAAAATATTGATATTACTAAATCGGCACGTTTAGCTGTCTTTGCTCGATATTGTGTAGGAAACATCATTAAGGAAGAATTAATTGCGGTAACATCGTTGTTAACAACTACAAAGGGCACAGATATTTGTACGGCAGTAAGAAATTCGCTTGCTGAGAAAGAATTTGATTTGAAAAAAATTGTTTCAGTAACCATTGATGGTGCTCCAAATATGGTAGGCAAAAAAAATGGTTTCATTTCTTTATTTAAAACAGACGTAGGACATTCGATTCTTGAATGCCACTGCATTATTCACCAACAAGTCTTATGTGCAAAGAGTGGTTTAACATCTCTTAATAATGTAATAACTTTAGTCACAAAAATAGTCAACCACATATCGTCGCAGGCTTTAAATAAACAAAAGTTTGATGCTTTGTTGGATGAAGTCAATTCGGTGTATAATGGCTTAATAATGTATAACAATGTTCACTGGTTGAACCGCGGGAACGTACTTCAAATATTTGTTGATTGCTTGGAAGAAATCAGACTGTTTCTACAAAATGAGAGCAAAACTGAACAATACCCACAGTTGATGGATATTATGTGGCTTTTAAAATTGATGTTTTTTACAGACATATGCCAACATTTCAATGAATTGAACATAAAGCTTCGTGGGTCGAATAAAACAGTTATCGTCATGATGGATCTCATTCGCGCTTTTGAAGCTAAACTATATGTTTTCAGAAACGATATTATTACTAAAAACTACGAGTACTTCCCAAACTTGAAAAAAAATATCAAAAATTTAGATGCCCAAGAGATACGAAATGAAGAAAAAGTTATTGACTTTATTTCCATAATGGATTCTTAAATCAAAGAATTTTCAGCGAGATTTTCTCAGCTCAAGGAATTATTGGAAACGTTCAAATTTATTATGTACCCTGATGTGATTTCTCTTGATAAACTGAACTTGTCTCAATTTGATTGGTTGGAAATTGAAGAACTTGAAATGCAACTGATTGATTTCCAGTCTAGTTCAATAGGGATTCAAAAGTTTACTGAAACAAGGAAAAAGTTGGAATTGATTGAAGCAGAAAGATTGACAAGCAATATAAGTAAAAATACCATGTGACAAATCTATACGGAACTTTATCACTAACCTTCTGGGACGTCTTTTTTAGGGAAATTTAATTCCCCTACCTATTTCCAATCAACTCCAAAAAGAGGACAGGATTCCTTGCTATGCAGATTAAATAAAGTATTTAAGTCAAACGGAATAGTAAAGTAAAAAGCAGTAGGAGAGAGAGATTTAAGCAGGAAGGTATAATAGTGAAGTTAGAGATTTATTATTGGAGATTTCTAGGAGGATAATATCTCAGAAAAAGCTGAGCTGAGCTGCAGTATGGTAAATATTGATTAAAGTCTCATTAAAGCTTTATATTAGAGTGAGATTAAAATTAAATATTCAATAGGAATATTATTGAATATACTTCTGGGATCTCTTATTGCGGTAATCTCTGCGTGATCGATATTCTAATTGTTAATTAATTGGATCATTAAATATTTAAGTTAATTTAAAGGAAAGTCCCTTTTAAACCTCATATAGCTAATTTGATTTATTTGTTATTAAAAGTCTTTGATTTTATTTGGGAAAGATAACCAAATAAAGAAAGTTATTTATAAAAATGGCTACTGGCTCTTATCTGACTCCAAATTATTCTCGTTCTCAAAGTGGGATCCAAGGGGATCTTCACAACCAGTAGCGAAATTTTGGAAATATTAAACTTGATTCCAGATACATTTAACTGTTTGAAGAAGCAGGCTCATGCTAATTTAACCAGAATTTCATCTACCTATGCCTGCGAGTCATTATTTTCTAAGATAAATAACATCAAAGACTCGATTAGAAACCGTTTAACAGACGACTCTAATTCAGCATGCATTCTACTAAAAGTAACATCTTATAATCCTGATATAAGTTATTTGTCATCTAATTTACGGCAGCAAAAATCACACTAATGTTATTTGAATTTAAATTACAAGTATAACTGAAACATTTACAGTGCAAAATGTATTTTTTCGTATTAAATAAAGAATTTTGATTTGTTCGTATTTAGTTTTATTAGTTCTTCAATAATCACAAGTCAAAATTATTTGATGGCACGCCTATAACTCATTAAACGTTTTTTAGAAAAAATGGTACGTTGACCCAAAAAGGTTCGCCACCCCTGACCTAGCCCTTTACATTTCAAGAAGAAACATTAATTATTTATGTTTTTTTAATTTGAATTACGCTATACTTTAAAGAAATGTGTGAATTACAATCCTCAACTACTATCCCGTGAAAATTGAGACATTTTTCTGTCCTCAAAAGTGGGCTTCGAGTTTTGTTCAAACTCACGTACATTTGACGAAGACAGCCTCTTAAAGAAAAATTATTTTTGCAAAGTTATCTAATATGCATAATTGCTACATTTTTCATATACGTTTGAATTAATTAATTATATTAATGAGAAGTAGAGGTGAGCGGCATGTCGAACTCGATTAGAATTTCAGGGCAAGTACGTTTGTGTGTCTGTAAATCTTATTAATGTTAGGTTAGAAGTTCAGGTCAAATGTGCAATAGGGGGTCTATCCAATTTGCCAGATTATTTGGCGACAACCAAAGAAGCCAAATCTTTTTTTTATGTAAAACTAAATCCATATTTTAAGCTTGCATTAATAAATATGTAGACAGGTTATTTCCAGACAGGTCTAGCAACTTTCAATTTATGACAACTTATACTGTGATCATCATATTAAATGTAGCAGCAAGGTTTTAATTTATAATTAATTTGCATAATTTAGCTGTATGTATTCATTAAAAATATTAAAAGGAAAATAATAAAGTCATTATAATCGCATACTAAAGCATTAAAAGCATTACTCTATTAGTACTTACGCGCGTTACTTATATTAGTTTCAATGCTATTACAATAATCCATTTATCAATGTGTTTACAGCAGTGCTTCTCAAACTTTCAATATTTGCGACCCAATATTCAATAATAATTTTCATCGCCCCCCCTTCTTCTTTACAATAACAATATATTGAATTCAATAATACGATACTGTGACGGTAAAGCCACAATACGACTTTAACCTATTTAGTGCCACCAATGTATATAAACGCCGCGCTCACCCAAAGATATAATTGCTCCGGACGTCTTTTCAAAGTACGATGTATTGCCAGCCATAAAATTATTTCGAAGGTTTTGGATTGCAATAAAAGGACCTTGAAGTATTTGTGAAGTATTTACTTTTTTCAGAGAGGATTTTTACTTATTTATTCCTTTTCTCCCCCTCCCTTCAAAACGGTGGCATTGGGGAGCGCATCGAGTAACTTTTTATCGGCATTTGAGAAATTAATTATAAACCATACAAATTATCAAGATAATTGTTAATTTTTGTACATAATTTTATATATGACAAACCCAAGGTGTCACTAATAATTATTAAACTTTTTAATATGCTCGTGCCCCCTTGCGGAGTTATCACACCCCCTAGGTGCCTCCCAGTTTGAGAAACACTGGTTTACAGGATTTCTCAAAATAGTATAATTTTTTTAAATAACTGTTGGTATTATTGAAATTAGTTCATCCAAATAGATGGAAAATTTTTGTATGTAAATTATTTTGAATTTTCTTTTCGAAAAGAAAATGCTTAGATAGCTTAAAAAATAATTCTATATGGTTTAATACGCATCATTACAAAAAAATTTCCTGAAAATTTCAAAGAGGGCTTCTGGAATCTTGAGCAAAATTTGCTAATTTACTGCTTTGTCTTCAACGCCTTTTTAGTTTGAACATTTTCGTATATACTTTTAATGAGCAAAAAGATCCAAAGTGTAAATAATACAATTTCAATAATTTTGTTTGGGGGAGACTAGTTTAAAATTCTTCATACCCCATTCAACCCCCAAAAGTTTTCTTTAAAAAAGTTTTAAATGTACCCCAAAACTAAAAGTAAGAAATCGAATCCAAATGCTTAAAATGGTAAAAAAGATATACCTAGAATCCTCTCATTACAATACACATTTAGGATGTTAAGTTATGGTCCTATAAATGCTATATATATATGCCGTTGGGCCTGGGTTCGAATCCTGGAGAAGGCATGGATGTTTGTAAATGTATAGTGCCTTAGCGGCATAGGGGTACTCTAAATAGCCGTCGAGCAGCAAGCCTTCTCGAGAGGCTGGTGGAAGGGGAAGATAGGTGGGAGGCAGCCAACTTTCACTGCTCGGGCAACGAAACGCTGTACAGGCTTAGCCGCTTAAGGGGTTAGTGAGATTTTTATCTCCAACTCTTAATTTCATTAAATAAATTTATTCTCTCTAATTAATGAAACCGCGATAAATATTTTTATAAACTATGCTCATCTTTTCACACACGCTTTCTTGCGAACTTAAAAATTTTCCTCTTTTATGTAAAAGAGCTATATATATTATTGCATTTACAATTTAATATATCTTATGTTATATAAACACGACGAAAGAACACGACTTTTGGATCGATATTGACTGACGTCATTGCCATTCTACAGAAATCGATGTGAAAAGTGGGAAATTTCTTTTCTTCTTTTTTTATTACTCAATTGCGCATAAAAATCTTTTAAATCTCTACCTGATAAAAAAAAAACATTTTAAATACCTTAAGGAAAAAACAAGCATTTATCGTAAATTATTGAATTACGTGGCTAGTTATTTGTGAAAATTACTCACGTAATCATCAAATTGAACCTTCTAAAGGAAGTAGTGTGATACATTTTTTCCGATTACTTTTTTTGCGATAAAATTTAAACTAAAAAATGATCAGCATATAATTAAATTCAAAAGAGTTCGCTGAACTACTAAATCGTACTTTTTTTTTTGACTTTTTTTCTAAAGTGAGTTATTATCTTAAGAGTATCAAATTTTATACAGAATAGTTTTAATACAAAAAAAATTCCCGAACTCTGATGGTCAGATTAATATATATAAAAATGAAAAATAATTTTAAGATTTTATTCTTGACGTAATGTAGACTACTATAATTTTGTACAAAAATATTTTGTATGAAATATCTTACCTAATTATTAATATCAATTTCAAATTAAATAATTCTCAGAACGGAATTTTGTGAAATAATTTTCACGATAAAAATATGATAGTATTGATTATTAAGGTACATGACAGTCTAACGCAATAAATTATCATGTAGCTATTTACACAACTTGTCTATTAATTATAACTATTTTTAAATATTTCCTCGGCATTTCCTGCATCTATAGCTATGTAAAAACTAAGCGAGGAATCGTAGCAATTTATTTTATAGCTTCAAGAAGATATGTAGAACGATTCATCAAATATTACCAAAATTTTAAACAAATCTTGACTCTTCATTAAAAATGTATGTCTTAACGTTTATTTTTCCAATCAACATTTTTTAATTTTCATCTTAAATTATTCAAGCATAAATAGAAAACACTCAAAAGTATTCTTTTAAACTAATACGCTGAAAATACTACCAAATAATTACTAATTACTAATTATTGGATTACTAATTTGTTGATTATTGATGTTCTTTCTATTCCTGAGCTTCCGATATAACACTGGTACTCTAAGAGAACTTAAGTATTTAGTCAAATATCTCTAAAAGTACTGAACATGCATTTTTAAAACTTGCAAAGAACATTTATTTTTGCATGAAAATATAGTTTCGTAAGTCATCCCTAAACTAGAAAATGTATCCTGAAATTATTTGCTACGAGTTAATTTAAACTGTGACTTTGTTGTTTTGAGCATCCAGTTCTTTTGACTTCTTTTCGGAGCTGTGAAAAACTTTTCTTAGAAACCTATCTTAAGGTATCCGAACACGTTGAAAATGACGAAATTCGGTCAAGACAGATATTTTTGTTTTCTCTTTTATTGAATAGAGCTATCTTTTGGCTTTACAAAACATATTTTGTTTTGTTTCTACTCTACCTAGAGGCCAAGCTACAATCAATTTTATTAAGTTAGAAAAACCGGAAGTGGGTCTTTGATCTACCAGAAGTGGGCATTTAAATTACTCGAAATCTATCATGGCGAGTCTAATTACTCAAAATATTACAAATGTATTTCAATAAAACTTTTTGAACCTGATATGTATGCTATTTTCTAGAGAATGTACTAAAGTATTGCTTATTTATTGTATGAATATTTTTTGCGTTAGGGCTTGTTATTTAAATAATGGTCTCATAAAGAATGTGATTTTTCTTATAATGTTTACTCAATCAACTCTAAAATTTTCAAATTTTAATAAAACATTAAAATTTTAGTACATTCTCTAGATAAATGCATGTAGATTTTTTTGGTAATACTTTTACTAAAAAAAATATAAGTTTATTACTTTAGATCATCTGCGCCCAGGGCTCGAAATGAGCTTAAATCGGCACTGTTGCATGTATAGTATTGAAAGTGTGGTAGTGTATTGCGCTTCTACGCCACAGGTCCTGGGTTCAAATCCCGGTCTAGGCAAGGTCGACTCAGCCTTCATCTCCCTTCAGTGGATCGATAAATGAGTACCAAACTTGCTTGGGAACTGAACACTGGGGGTTTTGCGTCAGACTGATCACCTGACCGAAATATCTGCACATGCACCCCAGTGCTTAAGGTCACGTAAACTGAGAGGGACACTGTAGGCCTTGGTCCTCATGGACTGTTGCACCACTGAGTTCAGTTCAATTCAATTCACGAATAACAAAATAAAAAAAAATTATACGTTAAAGTATTATTTACTTTTCAAAGACCATAATAATGTGTTTAATCATGACAATTTACGTTTATATTATGTAAAATCGAAAATTAAATTGCAGTCAATTATGCTGTTACAAAAGAGTAGTTAATATTTCAAAGTCTGCGAAATCTATATTAATTTAATCAAATTTTGGGTTAGGGTTAAATTAATTGTTTTAATTCTAAATTTGATTCTTTAATTAATAAAGATAACTGATTCCGTTTCAAGCTAAGATTTACTCAAATTTAAGTAATTGCAATTGTGTCAATAAAATTGCCGACTTAAGTAATTAGTTTTGTAAAGCATCTAATTTCACAATTTAATGCAACAATATTTAATAAATACAAGAATATAACTTTAAATTTTAGTTTTTAAAGTTTAAAACATGTATAATATCTTCAGTTTGCTTTGTTTTGAAAGAAATCCATTTTTTAACGGAGTTTAGATGTTAGATGGAGTTTAGATCGAATGAGTTTTTTTTAAGTATTCTAAAATATAACTTCACACTATTTTTAAATTAAAATATATGTAATATAGTGATTATATTAAATCTCAAAAATTTATGCCTTCCATTTTGTAATTGACGTAACTTGGAAATCAAATTCTAATTGTTAAAAGAACACGAAAAATGTGAATAAAGAAGTTCTGCAGTATGAATTTTAAAAAAGGATATCTAAAACACGGAATGTTTTCAAAAAATGCGTGTTTTTAGTGACTCACGAGGAATGAAAGACTGCAATTGTATAATAAAGGTTCTAAATCAGTTTCCTATATAAACATTGGTAATTTATCAATGTCACTGTAGCTCTCAACAGATAGCGTAACATCCCTAGGTCAATTCATTACATCGGACGATCAATCAATTCAGGAAATAACGACTGTGTGATCCTCAAAAAGTGTTCTAAATCAGTTTCCTATATAAACATTGATAATTTATCAATGTCACTGTAGCTCTCAACAGATAGCGTAACATCCCTAGGTCAATTCGTTACATAGGACGATCAATCAATTCAGGAAATAACGACTGTGTGATCCCCCAAAAGTGTTCTAAATCAGTTTCCTATATAAACATTGGTAATTTATCAATGTCACTGTAGCTCTCAACAGATAGCGTAACATCCCTAGGTCAATTCGTTACATCGGACGATCAATCAATTCAGGAAATAACGACTGTGTGATCCCCAAAAAGTGTTCTAAATCAGTTTCCTATGTAAACATTGATAATTTATCAATGCCACTGTAGCTCTCAACAGATAGCGTAACATCCCTAGGTCAATTCGTTACATCGGACGATCAATCAATTCAGGAAATAACGACTGTGTGATCCCCAAAAGTGTTCTAAATCAGTTTCCTATATAAACATTGGTAATTTATCAATGTCACTGTAGCTCTCAACAGATAGCGTAACATCCCTAGGTCAATTCGTTACATCGGACGATCGATCAATTCAGGAAATAACGACTGTGTGATCCTCAAAAAGTGTTCTAAATCAGTTTCCTATATAAACATTGATAATTTATCAATGTCACTGTAGCTCTCAACAGATAGCGTAACATCCCTAGGTCAATTCGTTACATCGGACGATCAATCAATTCAGGAAATAACGACTGTGTGATCCCCAAAAGTGTTCTAAATCAGTTTCCTATATAAACATTGGTAATTTATCAATGTCACTGTAGCTCTCAACAGATAGCGTAACATCCCTAGGTCAATTCGTTACATCGGACGATCAATCAATTCAGGAAATAACGACTGTGTGATCCCCAAAAAAGTGTTCTAAATCAGTTTCCTATGTAAACATTGATAATTTATCAATGCCACTGTAGCTCTCAACAGATAGCGTAACATCCCTAGGTCAATTCGTTACATCGGACGATCAATCAATTCAGGAAATAACGACTGTGTGATCCCCAAAAAGTGTTCTAAATCAGTTTCCTATATAAACATTGGTAATTTATCAATGTCACTGTAGCTCTCAACAGATAGCGTAACATCCCTAGGTCAATTCGTTACATCGGACGATCGATCAATTCAGGAAATAACGACTGTGTGATCCTCAAAAAGTGTTCTAAATCAGTTTCCTATATAAACATTGATAATTTATCAATGTCACTGTAGCTCTCAACAGATAGCGTAACATCCCTAGGTCAATTCGTTACATCGGACGATCAATCAATTCAGGAAATAACGACTGTGTGATCCCCAAAAAGTGTTCTAAATCAGTTTCCTATATAAACATTGGTAATTTATCAATGTCACTGTAGCTCTCAACAGATAGCGTAACATCCCTAGGTCAATTCGTTACATCGGACGATCAATCAATTCAGGAAATAACGACTGTGTGATCCCAAAAAGTGTTCTAAATCAGTTTCCTATATAAACATTGGTAATTTATCAATGCCACTGTAGCTCTCAACAGATAGCGTAACATCCCTAGGTCAATTCGTTACATCGGACGATCAATCAATTCAGGAAATAACGACTGTGTGATCCCCAAAAAGTGTTCTAAATCAGTTTCCTATATAAACATTGATAATTTATCAATGTCACTGTAGCTCTCAACAGATAGCGTAACATCCCTAGGTCAATTCGTTACATCGGACGATCAATCAATTCAGGAAATAACGACTGTGTGATCCCCAAAAAGTGTTCTAAATCAGTTTCCTATATAAACATTGGTAATTTATCAATGTCACTGTAGCTCTCAACAGATAGCGTAACATCCCTAGGTCAATTCGTTACATCGGACGATCAATCAATTCAGGAAATAACGACTGTGTGATCCCCAAAAAAGTGTTCTAAATCAGTTTCCTATATAAACATTGGTAATTTATCAACGCCACTGTAGTGCTCAACTGATGGCGTAACATCCTGGGTCAATTCCCTACAACGGACGATCAATCAATTAGGGAAAAAACGACTGTGCGATCCTCCAAAAATGTTCTAATTCGGGTATGGTGGCCAACAAATGAAATCTAGGACAGACCGATTGAGGGATGGGAGATGTCTTTTTATATAATAGCAAACAGTAAAGTTGTTTAATTTAAGAATTTTGGAAATGGGTTTTGATTGCAATGCTTCTGTTAACTAATCAAGGGTATAAACTGTAATAGCTCACATCCTACTATTAGATTAATCGCATTAGTTAAGTACATTACTGACCTATAATATTGAAAGTTTTATTTCATTATTTTGACTTTAATTTGCGCTCTAGAAATTGATTATTTTAATCTTAATTGCATTTCTTTTAAAAATATATATGTTACACATACCCAAAACAACTATCTTTAGTATGAAGTTAATCTTCGTACTGAAGAAATATACTGATAAATAATTTAATTTCATTGTAGAGAAATTTTGAATCTGAAATATATTTTGAGTCTAACTGAATTTATGGGTTACAAGGAATTAATTCATAACAACACAAACAAACTTAATATATGATAATTGTATACAAATAAATCTATATCTAATATTGAGAAACATGAATTTGGCTGCGACGCTGCAAATTGCAAATTATAAAAAGTATCCATTTCATTATAGTTGTCTACATATTTGTAAAATCCTTCGTATATAATTTTGAATGCAAATGAAATTTAAAAACGAAATTAATTGTATTCAATAGTGTACACCAGTGGTCTTCAAACTTTTTCAATTCACGGAACCCCTAGAATTCGAAGGTGTTCTCGTGGAACCCCTAGAACTAGAAAGGGTTTTCATGGAACCCCATTCTACATACATACTTAGAAAAATAGTGATAGGTACCTTACATAAAGGCAATTAAAAAAAGTTTTGCAGTTATAATATAAAAAATTCTAATCTAATTTTTTGATATAATTTACTCATTAATTATATTAATTTGTGTTCCAAGTGTCACTTACCATGCATTTTATTTAGTAACTAGGATACGTGCTTGCTGTTTTCACACAAACTGTCGAAGTCTATTAAGATTAAATGCAATCGCATTGCGTATTCTGAGTTTAATTTATTGTTGAAGCCACTCATATTGAGAAATATATTTCCCTTAAACACAATGTTCTGAATGGCATTAAAATATTTATAGCTGTGCGAGACATACTGTGTATTTTGCATGAATTTGTAACATAAAATTTAGGAGCTGTTCTTGCATAACTTTAACATTGACTCTGTTAATATGTTCATAAATTATTTCCTTTCGTTCATTATAGGGAAATTTTTTTCCACAAATGCACAAAAAGGGGCATTTTCTTTAAGAAAATTATTTAGTTTTGTAAGAAATTGTGCTAACTAACGAGTATAAAATTTTCTCGTGGAACCCGAAATATTAAACAGAATATTCACAATCTAGTAAGAAGTAAATATACAAAGATAAAACTTTTTAATATTCTTTTATCACATATCCTAATACAAATTTAAAAAGTGTTACAAAACAAAGTTATTATATATAAATAAAGTTT
Source organism: Trichonephila clavipes (assembly GCA_019973935.1). Taxonomy (NCBI): domain Eukaryota; kingdom Metazoa; phylum Arthropoda; class Arachnida; order Araneae; family Nephilidae; genus Trichonephila; species Trichonephila clavipes. The sequence goes on along the minus strand of BMAU01016392.1, from coordinate 56,764 downwards.
TCAGTTTTAAATAATAGGATGAGCTTTAGACTCTAGTAATTATACAAACTTCACGGAGAACGTGAATTCTCATTTTGCATGCATATTCATAAGTTTCTCTTCAATTTTTTTATTGTGCCTTATCTTATCTCGTGGAATCCCTGGATATGCCTTTTGGAACCCCAGGGTTCCGTGGAACACAGTTTGCAGATCACTGGTATGCACTGACTACCTCTGTTATGGGGGGAAAGTATAGCACAAAAGACACGTATTCGAAAGTCTTAAAGGAGTTATCTCTTTAATAAAAATTAAAAATCGGATGCTATATGAGAGGGAAAACTCCCAAGCCCCTCCCTTGTGTTCACTACTGACCCTGTTTGAAAAGCTTAAATAAAAAAAAAAGTGACAATTTTGATATCTTTAACAAAAAAATAACAAAAAAATTCGTTTTCATACAAAAAAATGTAACACTTTTTTCAAATTTTCAATAATCTGTTAAACATTGTTAAGAAGTCAATATCTTACATTCTGATATCATTACGAAATTATTAATTGTTTAAAAGGGGGAAAATCGTTCTTGCATTTAGAAACTCATGCTATAACAACTCTAATAATATTTGCATCTCTAGTATAAAAATACGAGTTGATTTGCATCTATTGAATTCTTAAGAAATGTATTTCTTTTTCGCGTTTTTTAAAAATATATTTGCTTTAGAATTGAATTATAGTTTTATATCCTTCAACTCTCACTTATATTAATTAATTCTTTATTTAAATTCTATAAATATGCACAAAATTCTTCTTTATAAATTTCTGTCTCCTTCTTTTGCATTTTATTTATTGCATAGCGAAAGCTTAACAAAAAATAGAAAAGTTTACGCAAAAAGTTATTTCTTTTTTTTTTAAATACAAATGTACAATGTAAGCAAATTATTGTAATCAAGGTCGTCTTTACGTACATATGCAGCCCGTTCCAAAAACTTAATTTTATACTTACAAATACATATGTGGTAATTGATGTTTTGCTCCTTGAAGCACGAATAGTATCAGACACAATATTTAAAGTTGATAAGAACTATATTCTCACCAATTTCTTTTTCAAAATATGAACAAATTATGTTAACTTAGTGGCGCGCCAGCCCATGAGGGTCAAGTCCTACTGTGCCCAACTCAGTATACGCGACCTTGGCCCCGGAGGTGCATGTGCAGATGTTCCGGTCCGTCTGACGCGAAACCCCCAGTGTTAAGTTCCCAAGCAAGCTTGGTACTTATTTATCGACCCACTGAGTCGAAGTCAACTTTGCCCAGCCCGGGGTTTGAACCCCAGACCTGTGGCGTGGAAACGCGATGCACTAACCACTCAGCCACTGGGCTTCAATAAATTATGTTAGTAAGGGATGTTTTTATTAACCTAACACTGTAAAGGGCTATTGGTGACGGACCTCGTAATTTTGTACCATGGTCAAGGGACGAGGATGACACCTCAGCTGTCACTCTCCCCTCTTCTAACTTCTGCACCACACCAAAGGGAGGACGATTTAGTCTTTACAGATTTAACGTGTAGCAGCCCCCTCTAAAGGTGGGTCTTCAGCGACACTAGGCTTGAACTAATGATACGTCAGCCACGAGTGTGTGACCTTGACCCCTAGGCTACCACGGCCACAAATAGAGGCGGAAAGGGGGTAAACAATTTGAAAAGAACTACAGGAAAAGTTAGAATGAAGGAAATGACAACTAGAGAGAGAGAGGGTAAAGAGTGAAAGATATTATGTTTCGAAGAGCATAATAATATACAGGGTGTATCTAAACTCTGCGGCAAAACTTTAAGGGGTGATAGTACACATCGAGACAAAAATAGTAAATAGGAAACTTAGGGTCCCAAACGTCTTCCGAAGGAAATAGGTGACAGCAAAGTTTAGGGTCCGAAATTTCAAATGATTATAAAAAACGGAAAAAGGGATCGATTCGCTAGTGGTTTTCGCTAAAATTATTCTTTTTGTCAGTATTTTCTTGAAAAATAAATTTTAAAGATAAAGCTCAAAAAATGTCGATAGAGGGCGCTTTAGACATTGGAGTAATGAGCAACTATTTTTTACTGTTATTTTTTTATCACATTAAATGCTTTCAAAAGCTTAGACTTAAATTTTGAGCTCAAAATTTGAATCGTTGGGTTTGGTTATTTAGCGCAAACTCAACTGTGTTCAGGAGGTGAAATTTGAACTCACCTCCTTCCCTGGACACAGTTCAGTTATTCACGATCTTCGATACTCGGTCATAGACTAGGCAGCAGCTAATACCCACTAAACGTAAAATAAACGAGAGAGGGATGACAAAATTAAATAAAAAAGTTATTCACATAACAGACATGAGCAATTTCTCCCCGGAAAATACCCGATTTGCATTCAAAGTGTTGTACACAAGGATTTAACTGTATGGTGCTAATTGTATGTAAGGATGTAAAGTTCTACTGCAAAGTGTTCTAGCCAACATAAAGGCTCGTATGTGGTTCCAACGTGACGGAGCGCCAGCACATTTCAGCAGAGATGTGCGAAGGGTATTGGATACAGCATATCCAGGGCGATGGATTGGATGGGGTGGTCCGGTAAATTGGCCGACACGCTCGCCTGACCTCTACTGTCTAGACTTCTTCCTCTGGGGCCATATGATGAGTCTTGTTTACGCAAGCCCCGTCGACTCCGATGAGGCCCTGGTTGCAAGGATTGCCACCGTAGCAGGCGAAATCTGGGAAATGAGCGGGGTGTTTGCTAATGTGTTCGACATTCCTTCCGCCGGTGGTGTGAGATCTGCTGGAGGGCGCTTTTTCGAACAGTTTTTGTGATTCTGCAAGAAAATCATGCATTTACCATTTTCTACGTGTCATCATTCATTCAACCTTCATTCATACACACTACGTGCGTATATCAAATTGTTTCTTTTTATTTTGAGCAGAAAAGTTACTCATGTCTATTATGAATATTTTTTTTTTAATTTTGTAATCCCTCTCTCGTTTATTTTACGTTTAGGGGGTAGTAGCTGCTGCCTAGTCTACGACCGAGTATCGAAGATGGTGAATAATTGAACTGTGTCCAGGGAAGGAGGTGAGTTTAAATTTCACCTCCTGAATTCAGTTGAGTTTGCGCTAAATAACTACCCCCAACGATTCAAATTTTGAGCTCAAATTTAAGTTTAAGCTTTTGAAAGCTTTTAATGAGATAAAAAAACAGTAAAAAATAGTTGCTCGTTACTCTAAAGTCTAAAGCGCCCTCTATCGACATTTTTTGAGCTTTATCTTTCAAGAAAATACTGACAAAAAGAATAATTTTAGCGAAAACCTCTAACGAATCGACCCATTTTTCCGTTTTTTATAATCATTTGAAATTTCGGACCCTAAACTTTAATGTCACCTATCTCCTTCGGAAGACGTTTGGCACCCTAAGTTTCCTATTTACTATTGTTTGTCTTGATGTGTACTATCCCCTCTTAAAGTTCTGCCGCAGAGTTTAGATACACCCTGTATAAAATAAACGTTTTTCAGAAGTTAGAGATAGAAATAAAAGCATATTTGTGAAATGTGTTAAGATATTTCCTAGAACATTCCATGATAAACAAGGAATAGTGTAGATAATCATATTAAAAAGACCTGGATAGCTATTTCATCTCCTAAAAAGGAGAAGTTTTGAAACTCGTCAGTCAATGTGAAGAAAAAGTTGAAAATAAGGTACTGGTTCAACAAAACAAAACAAAATGCCGGAAAAGATTTATTTTACGATTTTATTAAAAAAAAAAGGTTTTTGAATCTTGAAGTTTGTAGAAAGCAACAGTGTTTAGTTAGGAGCAAGTGGTGAGATTTTTTGAGTAACTAACTAGTGACGAAGTATACTTTAGTCACTCGAAGATCTTTAATTTTGGTTAGACTGGCTTGTAATGGCCAGTCTGTACAGAAAAAAAATCCTTAAAAATAATGTCAGTTAACGGAAAATAAAAAGTTGACAAGTTGACATAAACTGAAAGTGGCAAAAATGTCACTCTCCTTCTAATTATCAATGATTTAACTTCCTCTTTTTTTCACTACTGAGGTTGGACAGTGAATTAACTGTAGTTGGAATAGTTTGGGTACAGAAGATCTACAGGCCCCCATGGCACTGGTGGATCGAAATTTATAACGAGAAAATTTGGTTAAGTCCAGCTTATCCGGGCGCCTGCCCCAAACACCTAATGGATAAATCGGCCCTGGCTACTTAGTGAGATGCGTCTTTCAAAAATGCGTATAACGAAGCCTGCTCGCTCTGGATGGGAACATAATGACCACCATTAACCCTTTGCAGTCCTACGTCTACTGTCAACCTCCAAAACTTTTTTATCGCCCCAGTCGTATATTCATTCTCAGCCACCTTACCAAAGAACAATTCATTGATTTTATATTATATTAAGTCGACAAGACTTGCAAATATGTATAATTAGAAATTATATTGTGCAAATTGTGTTTTAATTATACACATTTTCGCTTAAAATAATTTTAAAACCTATGTATAAGTTAAATACGACCACAAAGGCTAAAGATGTGTTTAGCTAAGTAAATATCACCCTTTCAAGAATATATTAAATTGAACTGGCTCAATTAGGTTTCGAATTTACAATTACTTGCCCATTGGACTCAATGTTTTTAATTATTTGGATTATATTCTTTCTTTTTCTAAGAGGTGTTGTAGTAGTAGTAAACCAGTCATAATTGTAGAAGACAGGGGTCCTGCTACACAGGGACGTAGCTATCGCCGTATCAATGACACGGGATCCCAAAGCTTCAAGGACCCTAAAATGTGCAAAAATAAGTCGTAAAATGTTGAGAGCTCTCCAAAAAGGGCCTCCCAGGAATTTTGATATGGCGCCCACTCAGGACTAGCTACACCACTGCTGCTACACCTCGTGGCCGCGGTAGCCGAGTGGTATAGGTATCGGATCGTGGGTAGCCATGTCACGAGTTCGAGCCCAGTACCACTAAAGATCCGCCGTGTAGGGCAGTTATGCACGTTAAATCTGTCGAGAGCTGAAACGTCCTTCCATTGGCGTGGTGTGGTAGTTAGGAGAGGGGGTGCCGGCTCAGGTGTCGTCCACGTCACTTGACCATGGTTCAAAATTACGTGGTCCGTTGCCAAAAGCCCTCGTGTAGCTGAACAGTGCGACGTTAAAATTCAATCAAAAGCTACTACACCTCCCACAATTTCGAGTATGCTCGATTCTTCAAAACCAGTAGCAGATGAGCAAATGGAGGAATTTGAGCATTCTTGGGAAAAAATAGTGCAACTTCCTTTCTTAATGAGGATTATCTCAAAGCATTTTAGAGAGGAGATATCACTGCTTTTACGAAATTCTAATATAAAATTCATATCGAGACAAAGTCGTAGGCAAATAAGCTATGTTAACCTCAACTCCATAGAAAACTGAACTTGAATAAGAGAAAAAAGAGGGGAAAAAATCTATATAACTAGAAGAAAACTGGTGGAGTAAAATCTTCTAAATGAAAGGAGAAAAAGAAATTGTTCAAGTAAAAAGATTAAAATTAATTTCAACTATTACTGAAAAAGATGGAAACCCAATTCGAGCATCTCTAAAAACTTGTTAAAAATGGAAACAAAAAAGCACTAGAATCTGAAGAAGCGAGAGAAAGAATCCAAAAGATTCACACTATACATTATCTCTGTGTGGTGAAATCTTTAAATCTTACATCGAATCTCTCTCTCTTTGAATTGTTAAATTTAAAACGATTCAAAGTAGTACAGTACTTCTCAAGCTTTCAATATTTGCCACCCAATTTTTAGTCATAATTTTCATCGCGGCCGCCTTCTTACAATAACAATATACTTTGACGCTAAAACTGCAGCTTTACTATTTGAATTATAAACTGTACTTATCAATATAGGTATTAAATTTTGTATATGACAAGCCCATGAGAGTCACTATTAATTTCTAAGCTTGTTTTTAATTTAGTATTGATAGAATAATTATCAAATACTTTGTGCTATACTGATACATTTCGAAGTATATTATATCAGTGTGAATGTGAATTTTATTATTTTTTATCTAGATTTTATATGTCAGAATATATTTTGTTTTATTTGCTTTCAGTAAATTGATAACTATTTTAAATATTTTATTTTTGACTTTTTGATATGCTCGCCTCCCACGTATGACCCCTATCACGTATCATGACCCCCTAGGTACCCCTTAAAGTTTTCAAGCAATTATTCTGTTTTATCCGTTACGTGATGTAAAAAGTTTTTGAAATTTCTTCAGGTGTTTTTTCGAGACAAATGTTATGTTTTGAAAATTAGTATAGCACCTATCTGAGCAGAAAAGTACTAGAATCAAGGAAGATAAAATTGTTTTATTTAACAATACGACAGATCACGAAACAATAAAGAATGGAAGGATTAAATATGTATGTAGAATGTCTTATATAGTTGAATTGCTTATAATCCAGGAAATCCGTATGTGTTTCGATGGATTTGTGCAAATTATCAAATGTAAAAAATAAAATCACGGTATTTATTTTCAAAGATTAATATGAAATAAGGTCACAATAAGAATCAATATTTTTGAACAATCAACGTAATAAAAACTGAAACATTGAAAAAATTTTAAAGTACATCTTACTCTCTTTTAGTAAATTTAATTTGCTCTATTGAGATGATTTTGGATAATTTTATTGATAATTCTTATGAATATATATGTATGTATGTATATAAAATTTCCTTATTAAAGACAATTTTGTCAATTAACACTAGAAAGACTGAAACTTATAGTATTTATATACCTATATTGCCCAAAAGCAGTCAAAATGACTGCATTGTGAAAGAATAACTAATGTATAAATAAATTTGTTTTAAAAAATTAATTTTTAATTTTTTTTATATTAAAGACATATAACAAGTTATTAGTAAATATTAACATTAAAAGAAATTTACTTCACTCGGAAAATAAATATACTCTAAAAAAAGTCTAAGAAATTGTGCCACACACACACACACATTATATACACCATTGTTTTTCTAATTGAAATTAAAAAGCAGTCAAAATGACTTCCTTGGGCAATTTAGTGTTAAAGGCACATATTAAATAGTAAAATTGAATTCTTACGGTTAGAATAATTTAAAGGTTGATTAATAGTTGATAATTATACAAACTGTGTAATTACAATGATCAGGGAGCAATTTATTGTACAATTAGAGTAATTTTTATCAGATAGTTATTTCAGAAACAAATGAAATGCTATAGAAAATCTCTTATTAAAATATTTACTTTGTTTTATTTCTCGCTTTGAAAATTTAATTAAACAATAATATTAAATTAGTATTTAAGTGACTTTTATAAAGTTTGAGAATTACCAGTTAATGATCTTCTGTTCGAAATTATAGCCATATGTAAATATTGAAATAATCAAAATTAAAAGTATCAGCACATATGTTTTGTTTTTTTCTACATCTGAGAAACCTTAACATTCCATTCTATATTTTTATTATGCTCTTTAAATGTTTCAAAGCTTTTAGATTAGTAGGATAATCATTCTTAAGTGTACATAACATTCAAATACAAAAACAAAAAAAAAATGCTACAAATGAAATACTTTAGCTTCGAATTCCCGATGTTGATAACAATCCGAAAGAGTTCGATGGAAACAGATTGTGGGTGTCTAATTAATACAAATGTAATGTTTTCCTACTCGAGACTTTCTAACGCAGAATTCTGAAACTTTTTCTAATGCATTTAAATGGAGCAGATTAAATTATAATTAACCCCTGTAATCTAAAAAAAGTACGACCAATTCTTGATTACAAATAATTTAAGCGGAAAATGTAAATCAAATCATTACAAAAATCGTCTACTTCATGCCAAGTCATACTCTTTGATTAAAGCAAATTCTGTAAATGCTGTTTTATCTTAGAAAGATTTATGACTCTATGCAAGAGGAATAGGTTTAAAAACACAGAGGTTATTTCCTGCCTCTGAAGTAATGAGCTTCAATTTCTTGGATCAGTGACTTTTCACTCTAAATTGATGGGTTAATACCGTAATGGAGGTAACGTTGTAGAATAGAGATTAAAAAAGTAAGACCCTGAAACTCGCTTTATTATTACTTTTTTTGAGTGAAGTTATTGTGTTTTGAAACTTTTTTTATATTGTTATTGCAAGTTAAATTCATTCAGAGCATGAACACGAATATAGCAGCGTGATTACTTTTTTTGTGTGTAAAATTAAGTTCAGTGGAACAGTTTACATCCGCTTTTCTTAGTTTTAAAGAATGAAGGGGAAAAATGATTAATTATATATATATATATATATATATATATATATATATATATATATATAATATATATATATAATGATAAAAAAAGTATATAACCTCTCTCTCTTTGCTCTAGTTAAACATATTTTTAAAAGTACTTAGCTAAAAGTTTTCTTCATTTTGACTTTTAGTACAAGAAAAAGACAATCAAAATCTTAAAAGAATAAGAAAGATTATGTTACATTTGTGATATTAATTGTATATTTGTTTTAAAATACTGACTTGAAACAAAAGAGCAATTTTCGCGGTTTTTATTGTTTTTAATTTTTCACATAGAATCAATTTATTTTATTTCATTTATTTTTCAAGAGATGAGACCTTTTTTTTATTAAAACCAAATTACTTTCAATTTTTCTTTTTTTGAATCTCAAGATTATGTGTTTTTAAGCAGGATCACTTTTGTGTCAGGGCTTCGAGTCTTGATTATAGTCGTTCTTTCTTCTCTTTTTTTTATAATCAAGCTCTTTCTTGTTTGTAATTAAAACAATTTTTTTTCATCCGAAGATTATTTTTTCATTTTAAACTAAATCAACATTAAAAATGAATGTATATTTCACTCTCCAAGACAATTTTAGAACGATTTAAATCATTACACTAACAAAATCAAATGTAAATATCAGTAAATAAATAAAATAAAAAGTTTTAAATAACTATCTTTAAAACTTGAAACGCCATCTATCGATTGAAGATTAAAATTTCTTGAACTATCACCAACTTTCTAAAATGGAAGTGTTACTTCATATTAAGAGAGAAAACTTATTATTATATACATGCTCATTTGCCAATTCTATGAGTGTGCCTCGTTTTTCAAATGTATTTCCCACTACATTAAGTGTTTCCCTCTTCAGTTTTATACATGGCCATCCATCGGCAAAATGGGAAATTTCTGTTGAATTTAAAATATAGGAAGAACGAAAAATTACTCTTCAGATGAAATATTTGCTGAAATTTTGTATTGTTTTCGTAAAAATTCTTACTAAACAATAGTTATGTAATGTGATGTATATTTAAAGTATTTTTTTTTAAAAAAATAAACGGAGGACATATATATATAAATTTTCAAAATGTTCATATTACGTAAGAAATTTCAAAATAAAATAAAAATTAAATTTTCATGTAAAATTAGAAGTAGCATCTTAATACAAAATAAAAAGCGAGCATTGAAGATAAAGCTTCATTGATATTTTTAATTCATATCCGAGATTTGAAGAAATAGAAAGCAGTAATTTTAAATTTGTATTCAGAAGTATTAAGAGGAAATGAGACTATAAACAAGTATCATGAACAGAACTTCAAGCCAGAAAAATATATTTTATCAAAAAACATCACAATTTTTCCTGCCTCATAGTTTTTATTACAGTTAACATAACAATACAGTTTAGTTAATCCCCTCTCCAAACTACACGCCCCGTCAACGGGAGGGCCTTGAGCTTCGACAGATTTAATGTGCATCACCTCCTCTACACGATAAGACTTCAGTGGCACTGAGGCTCACAAACTCATGATACGCCAGCCACAAAAGCTCATGATCTTAACAACTAGGCTACCGTTGGCACTAAACCGCAATGACAAATTCCACATCACTTCATGTACCACACCGCAAGATATTATAAATATCATCCAAAATCTCGACTGTAAAAAGAAGCTCTTGCCAAAAATGGCATAAAAAATATCGCACTTCTGGCCCTTCCGATCAATACAGTAATCAACATCATACAGATTTTCAACAAATGTCTACCCTACGATTACTTCTCAGGCATCTCCAGACAGTTTTAGGCTCATCAGCCTTCTTAGCTCACTCAGGAAAATACTGAAAAAATTATCCTGACTAATATCTAAGATCACTATGATCGACATAATATCATCATACATTTCCAGCATGGCTTTTGGTCTGACACTTCTACACTGGATCAACTTTTCCGGGTGACAAACATCATTACTCAGGTTTCAACACCAAAATCTAAGTCAAGAAGGGTGTTTTCCTTGATGTCATAATAGCTTTCGATCGAGTTTCGCACGACGGTTTGATATACAAACTTATGCACACACACAGCTTGAGTTTTCCCACTACATCCCCAAAATCCTCGACTCTTATCTCAGCAATAGAACTGTTCCAGTTAAACACAGCCAGGAACATCTTAAGACTCTTTGAGGTCCTGGGCCCAGAGAAGAATTTTTGAGGCCCTGAGCTCCTATTCAAAAGTAGGCCCTACCTGAAATCTGTAAAAGTAGACAGTAGCATGCATTGTCAAATATTCGTTCAAAAGGTAATTTGAAACAAATAAATGTGTGCACGACTAACAATCTAATAAAATAGGTACAAACTGGCTTGACCGTTGGCCACATTTTGACTCAATGAGTTCAGTGATTACTTATGGTATTAGGTCTAGGCCTAAACATGAACAACTGTCATCACATAATAATACAGTCTTACCACTTTTGCCACTTGAAATATAGTTTGAAATTCCCTGCTTTGCGGAGAATATGTACGGGAATAATATTTGACCATTAAAATTATCTGTTAAGACAGAGTCGAGAACGAATCGAGGCCCCCACTAAGGTGAGGTCCTGGGCCCGGACCCAGCTGGCCCATGCATTAAGACGTCCCTGAACACAGCAATATCCTTTCCAAAGTAAACAACATCACAGCAGGACCTCCATAAGGAAGCATTCTTCCTATCCTTTACAATATTTGCACTAGTGACTTTTTCAACAGATCAATCCATCCAGAGGCGTAACGTACACACCCACATTGCGGAGGACCCAGGGGCTCTAGGGGGAGCCCAAAGCTTGACTGACGCTAAGTACGTATTTGGGCTTGGGGCCCTAAACCTGAGTTTGCCAGGGGGTGCTAATATTCTCCGTTACGCCACTGAATCCTTCACCATCTTTCTTTTTGTACACGATACAGCCCTCCCATGTAATAAATCAACTACCAACGAAGCAGCTTAAGTTCTACAACCAGAAGCGGATTAAGGTGATTGGAAGTCCCTGGTGGTAAAATTTTTGAGGCCCATGGTCTCAAAAGTCAAAAAACTAAAATAGTGAAGAGTCGCTTATACTTTAAATTCTCAAAATAAAAGTGAATTGCTAATAATAAAACTCAACAGCTAAAGAAAAATCTTAGCTATATGTAAAAAAATTAAAAACCTTATTGAGAGCTTACAATTTTGCTACGCTACCTGATTTCTCTTTTCAAATTCATCAATTATTTTTTACCATATTTATTTTGTTCAAAACATTTTGTTCTGTATATAATATGGCCATATTGTTCAATTTGGCTTTTCTCCTATAGAACTTCTTAAATTATTTTTAACACGTTTTAAAACTAAGAAAGGTATTTCAACTGATGCATATGTTATCGGTATTGTTAAAAATATTTTCAAAAGTAGTTATACATTATGATTTCTCTTGCAACTCGAAAGAATTTTAGGGAGTTTCATTGTATCTTTTTTTATTATTATTATTATATCTCGTTCCAATTCATATCGTCAAAATTAAAAGATTCAATGTGTCCTCTTTGTAAGTTTCCTTTAAATTTTATGTAGCTTTCTTTTTAATTTCAGGTAATAATCTCTTGTCAAAAACAGTTTGTCTATGCAAACATCTATAACAGCTTGATAAATCTCAGCTCTTCGGGATAGTTCTACTCTTGCCCTATCGCATATGACATAAAATTAACTCACTATGAAATTTTCCCTTTCAAAAACTTATGACCGACTTCTTTACTTTCACCGAATATAATTTTTTTGTTTTACTGCCCGCGAGCTTGCCCAGTTTCCTCTTAAAACGAGAGCCATGATAAATCAGTTGTTCCTTGTTCCATTTTTCCAAATTCATTTATGAAATTTTGAATATAATTTTTTAGAGATTTTATAGTAAGCTATAGATCCTTTTAATTATATATATTCACACTCAACTTATTGCAATGATTTGCTAGCAGCATTTATTCTCTGGAGTACGGTATTCCCAATCATGATCTTTAGCAGTAGCGCACACAGGAATTTTTCAAGGGGGGGTCGAAAGTTCACCATTCTTGTATCATGCTCGTTTTGATTTTGTCGATTTTCGGGAACAAAATACAGTAAAAAACTAATTATTGAATAAATAATTAGCATTAATTAATAAAATTAATCATTAATAACAAATACTTAATTAAATTTTTCGTACTATATACTTAGAATTATAATCAATCGGGAACAAAACCAAGGACTTTGGGGGGAGAGGGGGATCCGGCCCTCCAGAAACCCCCTTGTGTGCCCCACTGGTCATTAGGGAAGTTTCATATCTTACCATCTGTTTCAAAAGGGAAGTAGCCTCCAGTATTGTGGTCTTTTTTTCCTCGTTCGTATTACGGATTTCAGCCAATACCGCTTTTATTAATCTTTATATTGCTAGTAAGGCCTAAATTCAACTAACCTAAAATAATTTGCTTTGAACTAGAAATATATTTTATCACGTAACTTCATTTTATTTCATTTAATTTCATTAGTAGAATTCACTGATGGAAATAAAAATTCCATCACAATGAAGGATTTGTGCTATATTGACGAAATTTGGTAGGCGTGTTTATACATCTGAAAGATGACTGATTCAAATTTCTCGTTAGGCGCATAAGTGTGGCCCTAGTTACTCTACGTGCAGGATTTGAATCAAGTGTGCTTTAAAAGTTCACTATAAATTTCGTAAGTGTTATTTATCGCTGATATTTAACGTAGTGAGTTGATGTTAGTCCAAAATGACTTTAAGACGACGAAGCCATTGTCAACAGCTCGCTGAGTTTGAACGAGATAGTATAATAGAGCTAAAAAGAAAGGGGGGTTTTCTTTCCACGATATTACAGAATGGTTTGGAAGGAATGTATCCACTGGGCAGGATTTTTGGCAGCAGTGGTCCCGGGAAGGCATTACCTCAAGAAAACTATGGTTCAATCACGTACGGGTCACCACTGACAGAGAAGACCACAGTATTCACCATATGGCTGGGGAATGTAGTGCATCTACAGCAGAAATGACAGTTTTTTCCGGCACCAGAGTGACGCAGTGAACTATAACAAATCAATCGTTTGAAAAATAGCTCCCTGCCAGACGCCCTGTAGAGTTCATACCATTAGCTCTAAATTATCGATATCTGTGAGTTCAGTGATGTATGTCAATCTAGACATCATTGGAGAGCGGAGTGGAGCAATGTGTTGTATACTCCGATCAAAGTTGTTTCGCCCTTGGTGCCAGTGAAGCAGTGGAGTAACGGAGAATAGTAAGGGACCCAAATCATACTTGGTGTCAAGCAGAGGCTATATCATCCATATATGGTACGTAATCTACTCTAATGGACACTTTATCATTAGGTCTGTATCTTTTAACGTTTTGTTCATGACGTTTAATAATGTCTTTCATCATTATATCCTTACTTGGAAGTTTTATTTTCCCGCAGAATACTTGGGCCACCCAGCGACATTGCATTTCCCCCAATGGAAAGCCTGGACCAAATGGTAGCACAAAACCTATAACAACAAGGCTTTGATGTTTCAGATTTGGAGACCACATACATTTGTAGAGATTGATTCTTCCGTCTTTTTCAGTCGTTACAATATCATCTTCTAAAAATGGAAATTTCCATTCATACCCTGTTGCCATTATCACAGTATCAACTTCAGTGATATTTTCATCGCCTTCAAACACAACACCATTTTCTACAAAATATTTAACATTCTTTTTGAGAACCACTGAGCCAGAAATAAGCTTCAATGCTAGAGTGTCATTAATCGAAGGGATCTTTACAAAAACAGGATATTGCGGGCGTAAGTTGTACAAATCATGGTTGAATTTCGAGTTAAGAAAAAGGTTTTCGATGAATTTACTGGATACGCTGATGGGAACTATTTCCTGCAAAGTTGTTAAATAACGTCTCAATAAAGCGTAATCCATAGGTACACCATGAGGTCCAACTCTTGGAAAAATCCATGATCCACTTCGTGTGCTAAGATAAACCTATTACGAAAAAACTACCATTTCAAAAAATTTATAATAACAAATGGATACAATAAAATGAGATATATCAATATAAAAAATTGAAAAACTGGATGTTATTCAAAAATATGGTAAAGGTAGTATTATGAAAAAGGAATGTAAGGTCAACGGAGCAAATTTTGGAAAAATTCTACTACATTTCAAATTTTTTGAAAAATTATTTATGGAACTTGAAATGATCAAATACATCTGCGTTGAGTCGTATACGATGACTAGGAAGTACCCATAGATTAATTTTAAACAGAGCTTACTTTTTGTTCTGTTAAAGTTAGGGCCAAGAGGCAAATCCGCAAATTTTGGTTATTGGTCCTTTTGGGCTTGGTCCTTACCTTTAATTACAGTATAAGAAAATGAACTTGACGGGAAGGTAAGTATAAGCTGTTCCTCTCTCCCACCGTCTCTATGACTCTGACTAAAATCATTTAAGCTGAACAACTTAGCCAACGAAATAGGGGCACGAGGAATTGAATTTAAGGTATCCGACTACGTTCGGAACCGTGATTTTGCAAAAGCGTATATACAAAAGACAAAATATCACGTCATTATCCCCTTTGCCATACTTTTAAACTATACGAATTCAAGAGGGTCAGATTTTTTACTTTCGGAAAAGTACAGCAACGGCTAGAGGTACTTTATTCTCCTTCAACTATGCTATGTATCATGCATGATTTGGACTCCTTTAAACAAAAAGCTGAGTTCATGATTATTCATTCAAGAAAAGTATAACTAAATTCCACAACGAATCATTTCAATCAAAAGTTGTGTGAATGCAGGTATTATATTACATACTAGAATACTACTTTTCGTAATAATTTAATACTCATCACAATATTCTTCATATTGCTCATTTAATTTTTAATGATGTTTACAAAAAAAAAAACCTTGCGAATAATTATTGAATTCTATTGCATAAAATATTGCATAAAAATGGTTGATTTCTCTTACACACTCTTGTGCATTTCAATAGTTCTAAATCGGGGGGGGGAAAATTGGTTTAAATTTTGTTTGTCTTCAAAGGACTTAGTTTCTTTTTAATAATTTAAGATTAAACTGGAATAAAATAGAAACACGTATTTTTTTAATAACACTTCCCAATAATGTGATTTTTTTTTCATTTAAAACATCAAGCATGCATTATATTTTGTCAATGAGAAGAACTAATTATGATTTCGCGTATCTTTGCATTCGAAAGCTTAGTGCATAATAAGTTATATCACAGATCGAAAATATTAAGGGTAAACAATAATATAATTACCAATTACTATGGTATATGAGCCAGTTAATATAGTATAAAAATAGTGCAATATTTTCAAGTATGAGAATTCTAACTATCTTAAAGACAAACATCATAGATTACCTGTTTTGCTAATGTACTAGTTTCCACAGCCGCATCCATTGCAGAACATCCTATTCCTATCACACATATTCTTTTATTGGAAAATTTATCCACTTCTTTCAGACTATGAGAATGAATTATGTCTCCTTTGAACTTATCCATTCCTGGAAACTCGCACATCTTTGGATAGGTAATATGTCCCACAGAAACCATCACACCATCAAAAACATCAGTCATAATCTCTCCATCTTCAGTATTTTTCATTTTAACAGTCCATTGTCCTGTTTCATCATAATTATGGGACCTCCTGACACTAATAACCTCTCGGTTATATATCATATGCCTAAAGCAGTCGCAACTTTCACCGATGTCCTTAAAATATTGATAAAGCTCAGCATGCCGCATGTAATTTGGATATTCCTTCTTTGGCGGAAAATTACTCAGAGCACCGATTTCTTTACTGTGGTTAATTATAGTTGAAGGCATAATGGATGGGATGCCTTGAATGGCTTGCTCACGGTAGCACCACGTACCCCCAGGACTTGAAGTTTTCTCAAAACACACTGGCTCCATACCTTCTTCTTTCAGAGCCCTAATGGAATTCAAACCACTGAAGCCACCTCCAATGACAGCTATTCTTTTCTTTCGAAGCATTTTTATTCTGTAAATAGATTTAAGTCATTAATTACGTCAATGGTATCGACAATAATAATAAGCTTGATAACAGCTAATTTAACTTAATCAAAAAAATTAACAAATATCAAATTGTTTTGATTTAACATCGATTTTTATCCAACTGCTTTATAATTAGATTAACATTATAGCGATTTTTTTTTTGTATTTTGATTTATGAATATTGAAAACTACTAATTATTTATTGTAGTTAACTATTTTTCGAAAAGAAAAATAAATCACTTGTTTGTTAGAGGAAAATCAAATGTACTTTTTTAATTAATTAATACTTTTACTAAATAGAGAGAGAGAGAGCTGATTAATGTATACACTTGGTATTATCAAATCTAAACTACCCTACTTTTAATTTAATACTTTTCAAGATAAAACTTAAAGCTAAAACATATACTATACTTATTGTTGGTATATATTTTTTCTTTTAATTTTATCGACCTATCATTTTTTGAAACTTCTTAGTGTATGTTGTGAATCATCGTCAATTTCACTTTCTTCTTTAAACGATCTATTGCAATGTTTCTTTCTCAATCAATTCACCTTCTGCAAATGTATAGATTTAGTTAAGAATTTATCGTTACTAATAACAATATTTGCATTTTTATCTTTTACATTGTTTTTGAGATCAATAATACATGTGTTAAATCTTACTTCCTCTCTTAACGCTGACGCAATCTTATTTCATTGCATTTATTTTATAGATTTATTTCACATCAATTTTTTTATTGTTGTATATAACCTATCATGCTAACATCAATTTTATATAATTTTTAAATTCAAAAAAGATAAATGTTTTTTTCATATTAGCAAAAGCATTCAGAGGAAAATAATCTTAACTTCAAATATTTAATGTCAACTTCACTAAAAAACTAATTTTTTATTGCAAAATATTTTAATACTTTATGAGCTATCGTTGAATTTATGTCTTCTGAACTTTTGTTTTTTTTTTTAGCACGGGATAATACTATGTTTCTAAATTTAAAATTATTGGGAATCTGTTCACGTTAGACTTAGAACCCTGGTTATATAAATGTATCTATTTAAAAACGTCTAATATACTTTTAATTGATTAACCTAAAGCTTATTTTAAAATTTGAGACTTTGTCTTAAGCAATTATACCACCCATCAGACGTTTACTTCTCTGTAAATAATTACTAGATCCGTTGTCAATAGCCCTCTTATTGATTTTAATGCGATGTTAATGAAAGCAATCAATTTTCTTACCATTCTGGAAAATTATAAAGGTGTGTCTGCCCTTACCTATATAACATACCTGGATTCACCTTTTGTGCAAAAACACCTGATTTCATGAAAATGAAAAGTTAAGAATGTAGCTTGTTTTGAAACTAAAGCACACGATTCAACTCCCACTTATTTTAAGGCCTGGAATATTAAAGGAAATTCTCTAACAATCCAGTGCAAATGTATACTGAGAGAAATTTATTCTGTTATAATATTATAGCGTAATAATCACATAAGTATAAATTGAATAGTGCGTAAAAAATATTATTTGTACTAAATTATACTATTTGCATGTGAATGTGTAAAAACTTGAATACTTGGAAAATGACTAACTTAAAACTTTGTATTTCAAATTAGAAAGATTTAAAATATTAATTCCAATAAAGATTCACACACACACAAACTCGTATTAGTTATTTAAATACATCCAACTCAAATTTTAGGTAACTTATTTGATGGAATAAGGAAAAAAAAGGTAAAATTATGAATGTTAGGTTTACTACATCACTCGTTGCTACAAATTTAAAATTTTGTTGATTTCAAAACGTGATATTAACTTTAAACGGCTATTATGTTGTATATGTGAGTGTGATTCAGTTTTTGCAGTTAAGTTCATATTTCCTGGTTCAGTTTCATCAAAAACTAGATTTACTGAACTACTGAAAAATGATAATACCCAAAGAAAAAAATTTAAAGACAAATTATTATTTAACGGTAACAGAGGCTAAATCTCATTGACTCTTAATAAAAACTAATATAGTGCTAATTCGTAGCATTTATAAGCATATGAATGTGTTTAATATAAATTTTTTATACATAAAAACTTGTAGAAGTTTTATGCAATGTCAATAAAATGAAATATAATACTCCTTGAAGAATTTTAAAGCTAAAAATATACCATTTTTTCATGCCATTAGAAAAAAGAACTTTTCATTTTTTAATTAAAGCAAATGATTAAAATAAAAAAACAATGGCTACCATTAAAATAAAACAATGGTAAATAATTAATACTTTTAAAGTAATTTTTGTAGTTTTAGCCATGACGAAAGGATGTTTGCTTAAAATCAGTTTTTTTAATGCTATTTATTACATTAAATGAAAGTATTTAACTGATTTCAAATAATAAATGACGCATTTATCCTGGCTTTTTTCCCCCTTTCTATTCTTAAAAATAACTTCTGAGTGGGAATCATTAATATTGCACTTACTTTCTTCGAAATATTTTCGATAATTATAAGAAGAATATGGTAATATATTTTAAAAATGAAAATCTTACTCACCAATTTCAAAAGTTCAAGGACAAAAATTACCTCCTTGGCTTTCAGAAAACTATTCCTTGCTAATTTTTTAAAACTTTTGTTTCAACTTTGAAAAATAATGACGTAATGTTCAAAGACTCATTCTACGTTTTTAAAGTCCGTTCAAATTACCTCATATCTTCAAAGACCGAAACCAAAAGAATCTTTCTTTCTAAGCTAATTCAGTATATCTCCGTACTCACGCGAGCCTCATTAGTAACCTATACCCCCAATTCGTCCTCATCCTGGTTTCAATTTTAGGTCCGCTAAAAGAATCGTTTTTTTTTTCAAACATACATTGACCCTGGTCACTTATTTTTATTTCCCCATTTACAGTTAGTATGTATGAAAATGCTAAGATTAGCCTGAATGTGACCTCTACCGGGTATACTTTTTCCCCATCTTAGTAACATTTGTTCCTTTATGAACTCTCCTTGTATGACATAAATCACCTCAATGGCTATTCTGTTGTGAGGAAGAGTGGCTTATGTCAAAGAACAGGAAGACTACCTTTTCAGAGGTCATTTGTATCTGAACTCGAGAGTTAAGTAATAGGATCAGTTCATAGTACAGAGTTATAATGTAAAGGAAGGATTTGTAGTTTCTTTTTACAAAAACAAGAAATTACTCTTTTTGTGTGTGAGCATATATGTGTATGCATATGTACGAGTTTTTCATTAATATGAGCCTAAGAATGACTAGAATTTCCCATTATTCAGTGTGTCCGGGCTTAAAGTATCCAAAAGTTATGGCTTATTATTACGAAACTACCCATCAGTAAGCAATAAACTGTTCATCCGTGGATTGGAAACCCCTTAATGATATTTTGGGTCTAGTCCGATCAGCCGCACGTGCGAGCATTATTAAGCAAATCGCAGACGATAAATTTGTTACACTGACTTCATTAGCAAAGATGTAGACGCCACAGCAAAAGGTGCAGTGCGTACTTTGGTTAACGGAATTTAAATCAGTCACGCGTGTACAGCGACGTGTTCGAACAAAATGGAATGTCGATCCTCCGACATCAAAATCTATCCACCAATGGGAAAGAACTTCAAAGGAGACGGGAACTTAGGTATCTCAAACTGGCAAGTATCCTTAAATTTTCGTGATAGAAGACACTGTTGATGATGTGCGTGGTTGATTTTGTAGGAATCCTGGTAAGTCTATTAAGCAAGCCAGTAACGACATTTCATTCTGTTCAAACATTTCACCGTACACGCGTGACTGATTTAAGTTCCATAAACCAAAGTACGCACTGCACCTTTTGCTGTAAGTAGATAATAATAGCCAATTCTATGGTAGCAGGCAGCACAGAGTTGAGTTCTTTTCTCCTGCTGCTGAGTTGAGTTGTTTCCCTCCTGTTACTGAGTTGAATTGTTTTTTTCCCGCTGTTAAGTTGAGTTGTTTTTCTCCTGCTGTGGTTTTGGTTTTCGAGTTGAGGGGGTGAGTTGAGTTGTTTTCTCCTACTGTTAAGTTGACTAGTTTTTTTTAAAAAAAATGTGCAAAAAATTGAAGTATGGAAATGTTAAACGTGCTCATGGCGCCACCTGTTTATTAAAATATACACTAATTATAGATTTTAAAATGATTGAAGTAAATAACGCGCTCAAATAAAATAATAATAATAATAAATCCAGATTCAAACTCACTGCCTCAGATCAAAATGTCTCCATAGGACAATAGTTTTTCAGTTACGCTAACCATTGTCCTATGAAGGCATACAGACCTGAAAACAGCTTATGTTTATAATCTCATGAATTTAATTTTGCAGGCGAAGCAGATGGCGATGTGTTTTAAAATTATTTTCTTAATTAAAATGAAATAAAAAATATTTAATTTACATTATTTTAATAATTTGCAAATTTTAATTCAGTATAATGATTACACATACACAGTAAAGATACAAAGTAAATTGATTATTCAGAAAAATGTGCCGTAGTATACTCGTCATCAGCGTGAACGGGTTACGATTTAACTTGTCTTGGCTTGCCTGATCTTGATTCCACAAGACGGCGACTGAATTTTAAGTCAGAAATTATCTCAATGCTTAGAGTAGATGGATACATTTTGTGTTTTCAATCACTCATTAGTCTAGGTCAACAATACTTGACGCAAATTTTGAAAAAAATCTATTTGTAGCCTCATGAACGAAAAAGGACTGAAACAGCCTCAGACTTTCGCTGAGGAGTTATGGGGGAATCGAGAAGAAACATTTAATTCGCGCGCGTATGTTTCGTCACTTGAAGCTAATGAGATAGCTGATTGTTTTTACAATAATCTTTTTGAAAATGAACACTTTTTATTGTTAAAACCTGTACAATATGTAACTCAAGAATTTTTTTAAAATCTTCGCTTGGATATTATTTTAAGAGAAGTAAGAGACGTTATGTCCACCTGATTGTTTTGAATATTATGAGGATTTTGTTTAAATATTTTATAAGATTCATACAATGTTTTGTTTTTATAAATTTGAATAAAGTGTTTTTTTATGTGCTGAATTTGAGTTCTTATTATTTTTATTGTTTGCTAGTTTAATTTATGTTGAAATAGTTTCACATCGTAAAAATAAATAAGAGTATTTTTTTTCAAGGAGACTGAAAAAATTTTAAAACCCATTGATTTTTTTTTTTCAAGACTAACCCTAATTTTAAATAAAATTAATTAAATTCGAATAATGGAGAACATATTTTGTTTTTGGTTCCAAAGTAGTTAAAAGTCTCGCTCTCTACTTTCAGGTGAGGGTTTATTTTTGTAAGGGTACTATTTTTCTTTTTCATGCAAATCGGAAAGCTTTTTCATTTCTATTTTCTCGTAGCGGGATATTGCATAAGCAATCAAAAGAGAAAAACAAAGCATAAGTAATTTTCAAATTAGTGTCTTTAGAGTACAATATTGAAATATTGCTTTTTTCATTTACAGATAAGATTAAAATATGGGAAGATAGATTTCGTAAATAAACCATATTGAAAAACGCGTTTTCTTATGAATCTGATTATAATAGTGATGTCATATAAGACTAGTGACATCAGTATTTTTTCCACCATTCAGTTGTTTCCAAAGTTAAGCGATGAAAATAAACCAATCGGCTTATTTTGTTGCCATCTTGTAATACTAATTTATTTTTCTTAATGTGTATCATTTCTTCTCAAGCTCTGACATAGTAGAATACTTTGCTTCACAATAAAGAATTACCACGTTCCAGCCATATCACAAAACTTCATGATATTTTCTTTCATGATTAGTGAATTGAAAGTTACTTAGTTAATCACACATGAAACGTGCTACACCTCTCGTATCCCCCAATCCTCGAGCCAAAAGAGTGTGTTTTGATAAAGACAACGGGAAAGTTTCTTCGTTTAAACCAGATGCTGTTCCTGAGAATCATTTCCATCTAGGCGGTCACAACTACGCCGTTGTTTCTGATTTTGCATGTATTGCTCGAATTCACTTGCGCCGATACAAGCTCGATGCCACTGGATCTCTCCTACCTACCAAAGATGGAATCACTGTAACACAGTGCTTCTCAAAGTTGCAATACTCGCGACCCAATATTCAATCATTATTTTCATCGCCCCCCATACAATAACAATGTACTGAATTCAATAATACTATACTTTTACGCTAAAACTACGATACGGCTTTAACCTCTTAAGCCCCTCCCCGTGTATATAAACGTTTCTCTAAGCCAAAGCCTTTATTTCTCCAGACGTATATATACGTCTTTCCGAAGTACGATTTTTTCTGTGCACTGCTATCCGTAAAATTATTCCAAGACTTTGGAATGCAATTAAAGGACCTTGACAATGTTTGCGAAGGATTTACTTATTCCAGATTATTTTTGCTCCTTTATTCCTCCCCCAATGCATCCCATACGCGTGCCTACGTGGAAAACGGTTGGCATTGGGAAGCGACTCACGAGACTTATGATCGGCAGTCAAGGTTTAATTATAAACCGCACAAAAATTATCAAGATAAGTGTTAATTTTTGTTACAAATTATATATATGACAAACCCATGGGGTCACTGGTAATTAATAAACTTGTTTTTAACTTAGAATTCTTTAATTAATTATAACATACATTTGTGTAACTCTGATATATTTATAAGTGTAATATGTCAGTGTAAATGCTTATTTTATTTTTTATTATGTCACAATGTATTTTGTTTGTTTACTTTCAGTAAATTAATAATTTTTTTAAATAATCTTTTGTTCTCTCTCTCTCTCTCTCGACTTTTCAATAGACTCGCGCCTCCCTCATAAAGTTATTACGCCCCTCTAGGGGGACGCGCCCCACGGTTTGAAAAACACTGCTGTAACACCTTCCGTATGGTTAGCCCTCGTAAGAGAATTTACTGCAATCGATCAAGCTTTTGATGATGGAAAAGTATGTGTTATCAAGGACTGTCTCCTACTTTCCTGAACTGTTATTCAAAATGTGATTTATATCATATGTCAAAGTTATTTCCAGCGAAAGGACTTTTCTCGCAAATTTTTGACTCCAGTGTCCATGCTAAAAGAAACGGAATAGAATGCATTAAAAGATATCCAAAAGCAGATCACGTCGAAAACTGTTTCAATCATGTTCGGGTGGGTTTTTCTGAAACTTCTGAGGAAAGAAGTGGCTAAACACATTCCTTTTCCAAAATCTGACTTCGATTATATCGACGCAGAAATAGTTCTCACTACATCAATGGTAGAACTCTTATGTAACCATATCCAAGAAAATATTTCATCATTGTTCATATGCTACGGATGTTTGGAAGGATACGAAAATCAACTAGGTCATGAATGTATGACATATTCAAATGAACAAAGAATTTCCGAATATGGTGATTTAGCTATATTAAACATGGACCGGGATAAACTGGTTGCAGATTTTGTTAATCGAAACATCCAAATCATAAATTACATGAGTGAGATATTTATCAATAAGTTGAATATGAATGTGTTAATAGAAAAGGCTAAGCAAATGTATGTTGCTGCAGATTCTTTTTCATTATATTAAACAAAAAAAGTATTATTTTTCTATTTGAAAGTGTATTTTTAATTTTAAGAAAGTGGTATAGCACACACTGTACTGTGCTGTTAATCACAATCAGAAATCGAGTAAAAAATGTCTGTGCAATACTTTAATGAATTAAATGTTCACAGAGTTTCCCTTCTTTTTTTCCAAACCGATCGAAAATGTAACTTAACTGTTCCAAAGCATTGCTGAAGCAATGAAAGAAATAAATTTAGCTAATTACTCACGACTCATTAAGCGATTACTTTTAAAAAGATGTATAGACTACATTCGAGTACAAGGCTAACACTTCTAACATTTAATTCATTAAAGTTTTGCAAAAATGTTTCCCGTTTTATTTTTAAATTTACTGCTTAGTTTGAGTTTCAAACTTAAGATTGAGTTTTTTTAAAATAAAGTCGTTATATATATATATATATATATATATATATATATATATATATATATATATATATATATATATATATAAATTGGCAGTAATTGTTATGGAAAGAAAAGCAGTAAGTGTTGTAACATTGTAAAATCTTTACTAAATGGTTCATCTTTCGAAATGATTTGCCTAGGGTGGGGGGTATACACCCAATATTTTTCTTTTTATGTAGAGTCAAATTTGGGTGACTTCATTTTCTCAAACCGACGCAAAACTACATTAATTTTAACTAAGCCAGCAGTGTTTTATTCGATTTGTGACTGTGATTAATAGCATCACTTTAATGAAAAAATCGCTGTAAGATTTTGATATTTGGGATTACGGTAGCTAATGGTATGATGCAGGGTGTTAATGTTCCATATTTTCAAAAATATGCTAGCCATCGCTTGACCAAGTGGCATGGAATTTTTTATTTTTTAGAACTGATATAACCCTTCCCTCTTTCCCTCCATGCTTGCTTGACGTTATAACTTCAAAGTCATTTTTCATAGAATATCATTTTATTTTTAATATCGTACGCAAGATATAATTTCCATGCTTGTAAATACATTTTATTGAAATTTCAATGATAGTTAATGTTATTATTCTCTTAGTTACTCTTGAAGTTGTTTTTAAAGTTTAATGTTATGCATATAAATGTTAGTTTATTAAAATTTACATTAAACAAGTTTTTTAAATCCCAGGAATATTTTCAAATTTATTAGTTTTACATTAGTATATACTTAATATTTATTTAGATGCAAAATATACAGTTCTTGATATGTATTTTAAATACCAAATAACTTTTCATATGCTCAATTTTTTTTAAGAAGCCTTGAAATTTTTATCTCAATTTTCATGACAATGAAGTATACCTTAAGAAATTTTAAGAAATTTTTTTGATATTATGTGTGAGACTCTTTCTCTCTCTCTCAAAAAAAAATGATGTATACATTAAAAATATTGAGCTAATTTTGGAATATTAATTTATCAATTGAAATAAAATTTATTATTATGGCGACTATTTTATGAAATATAACGTATTAAATTTTTTTAAATTAATTTATTTGCAAAACTCCTCATGCTTCACATTGCATAACATGGGGTTTACACAGATGTAAGTGGCAACGGCATTATCTAATTTAAATCTAAAAATATAAATTTATTTATAATGTAAATATAAAATGTGAAAAGGAAGGGGGGGATACAAATATAAAGCAGGAGAAGGCAAGTACTTATGAAATTTTAAAAATTTATACGCCAAATACAAAATTACTTAAAGCACTAAGGTTTTCAGAACAAT
Organism: Trichonephila clavipes; assembly: GCA_019973935.1. Taxonomy (NCBI): domain Eukaryota; kingdom Metazoa; phylum Arthropoda; class Arachnida; order Araneae; family Nephilidae; genus Trichonephila; species Trichonephila clavipes. The sequence goes on along the minus strand of BMAU01016392.1, from coordinate 31,112 downwards.
TGACCAACAAAGACAAAACAGGTGCCCAGGAAATACATAAACATGTGTTTCAACTTATTTTTAAAATTTTCTCGTTTGCCAAAGTAAAGGTTACAATACAACCAGACATTTTCCGCAGTTTCAACATCCTGACCGCATGAACAAATACCGCTATCAATTAAATTAAAGTTAGACAAATAGAGCTTAAAATCTCCATGTCCTGTAAGAATCTGGGATAGCTTAAAATAAGTAAAGAATTTCTTGTATTTTAGCCGCTCGTAAATTGTCGGAAATATTTTTTTAATCCACAAAGTTTTAAGTGAAGCCAAAAATTCGGTACTCCAAAATGTCATAAACATTATTTCCATATTTCTTCTTTTAAGAGTATCCTAAGTTTTCTTAAACAAAACTAGCTTTCCTAAAATATACAAATCTTAGGACTGTACTGTCTTGAAATTTATACTATACTGAGCAGAATGCAATTTTTTTTAAGGACTTGGCAACAAATACACATGTCTAAATTCTCTTACGTTGAATAAGTTCTTTTTTTAAAAAGCAACTAATATTAAATACATATCTAAGTGAGCGGATCAAATTCAAATGTGAAGAAGAATTACGAGTTTGAAAATAAATATTTTAAAAAATACATCTCTCTGTATCAAAATCTGGAATAAGAGATTATCACTCAATTATAATTTTAACAATCCATGAAGCAATATTTTAATTTAATTAACTTTATCAGTTCAGAATAATTTAAGTTTTATCTTAAATTTAAAAATTAATTTTAAGAATTCAAATAACCAACAGAACACATAAAATAGAAAAAAGGCACACTAAATAAGCGTATTTCATGTATATTACATTGTATTGAAAATATAAAATAATAGCTTTTTTAAGTGCTTATACATAAGATTTTGACTGATTTTTGGTTAGTGATTTTTAATGACTTTTTGTTCATAAATTTCCTTTGTTTAACATTCGGAGACTAAGATAGATGGTTGCTATGCCATTATATCAAAATTTTCACTTTGTAACTGTTTTTACGCTCATTAACTGTTTTTAAGGAAATAATTGTTAAAAGTTTTTTTAAAAAAAATGTATTATACAATATAAAGTTTCTTAAAAAGATTTAGCATATTCACAAAACAGAAATTTTTTGGAGCGTAAGCCATAGTGTAAGTGTTCACTCATAATCCTTGTCTGTATGGAAAAAATTTTCTAAAAATTTAGAAATTTCTCGTTAATATACAATTATTTCAACTCATTCGTTAAGCCAAAAGCCTTCTAAAAATTCTTTTATCTTAAAAAGGTACGAAAAATTATACAAAAGAAACGGGGGGAGCCACAGCCAGACTCAAATTTCACATAGGGATAATCTATGCCATGGTCATTGTCACGAAGAAATTACTCAATACTAACAGGTTTTTTAATCTTGGTATTCAATTCTAGTATTGTATTATTTCGCAAATAACATTGCCAATATTTAAATGAATATTATATAAATTACACTTTAGGGAAAGATGCAGGCCTGTATCTTTGGCCGGAATCCCAAATGTGCAAGTATGACCCTGGCAGCAACTCATTTTCGTCTAAAGCAGTGATTCCAAAAGGGGTTTATATGGTTCCCGTAGGGGTCTACGATGTCCTGCAAGGGGTTCACGTCAGTGAAAAACTAATTTGGGGGTCTATGGGGTGTAAATGGGGGTCTACGATAGCCTAAACCAGATCGTGACTTTAATTTTAAAAGAAAATATAATCAAGTGTAAACCAGATTTACCAATTTAACAGCTTTATTTATTAAATTTACTGGGGTTAATTTACAGTTACAAGGCGACAGCATAAATTTTATTAAAAAAGGACCATCTTTTCAGTGTTTCTTGTGTGTGTATCAGAAACAAGCTAAAGGAATATAAAACTGGACGTCGCAAATTATAACAGTTTCTCAATTTGTCACAAACAATCTACCAGAAAAATGATGTTTTAACCTATGTTCAACATTTAAATGACTTTTATTCAGATTTTGAAACTAGGTTTGAGAATGCTTTGCCTATGGTAATATCACAGTAGGAAATAAATTCATGTTGTCACATTAAAAAAAATGTCTGATTACAAAAGCAACTGATTTTAATAGCCCTAATGAAGATCTAAAAGTAAAGTTTAGAAACGAATGTCACAGCAACTTTGGCTTTAAAAAGATATACCTGTTATTTATCCCGAATTATGGAGCATCTCAAGATAGTTTTTATTTGCTTTTCTCAGAGAGTAGGAGTTTCAGTGCGCTTGCTAATCTCCAAAATAAAAACAGAAAGAAAATAAGAAAGATATTGGATACAACTTACCGAGTAGATTTAGCGTTAAACCTTAAAAGATTAAAGCCAAATGTGTTGAAAATTTGTTATTGAAGCTACAGATTCATTCGAACCAATAAAAACATTTGTTTGTTGCTCAGTTATTTTACGTAACAATTACTTCATTTATTAATTAAATTTTAATTTAAATTTTAATTTAATTAATTCACATGTGTTTCTTAAGTTTAAACACTCTACTAAACTACGGTTAGAAACATAAAACTTTTAAAGAAAGCAATGCTTTACCAGCTGTCAAAAAACATTTAAGTTGATAAATTTGCAAATATTTAATATTAGGTAAGTAAGGGTCCACACAAAACCGAAAAACATGGCAAGGGAAAGTTTGGAAACCTATGGTCTAAAGGTATCTGAAATAAAACCGTGAGTATACCGTTCTAGACACAAATAGCTTTTGCAGTAGACTTATGCCGTTATTCTTCCAATCGTCTATTTTATGCAAGAAAGAGTTGGGCGGGTTGGATGACCAACGTTAGTGAACTTGAGTGCAAAATTTGATCTTTGTTTTGTGTTTGACCGCTTTATTGTAGAGAACTTGATGCATCATTTTAAATATGGAATGAATTTTGTTCGCAACTTCCTCAACATTCAACAATTATATCCGATTGAAAAAAGGCTAATTGAACTCTGTGCACGATATTATTTCTTTAATTACATTGCCTATTAATGAACGAGATGTTTGTTGTGGGTTGTCTTCTTTTAATCACCTTGTTTTTCAAGATGCCACTTATTCATGAATTACCTGCAGATCCTTAGAGGCGAAATGTTTGTGCTGAAATTTTTAAAATAATTAATTTAAGAACTGCCACAAAAGTTAATATGTTACGATGTTCAATTTTTTTATCAGCGATATTTCATTAAATAAATTTAAAAATAAAAATGACGGAAGAAGTTCATGTTCTGAAATTTGCTCCTAAAAAATAAATAAATAAAAGAATAAATAATTGAATTGTTTAAATGCTAAATGTGTAGAATTTCACAAAGAAAAAAAAATTAAATTAAATGCTTCAGTGGATTTTTCAAATACTCTTGAAAACCTTGAATTAAATGTTTAACTCTTTTTTTAAAACTTATTATGCTTGATAATGCCATTGGTAAATCAAATCCTGCCTTCAGCAACTACATTGTAATGCATAAAAAATTGCTCTCTAAAAAAAGAGATCTTTTGATAGAGTTCATACATTGTGAATTCGTCTTTTATTAAGAATTTCTCAATGAAGCCGGATAAGAATCATTTAAGTCTGAAAATAGGCCTTATAAAATTACACATTTATAAATATTGGAATATTTAGATGTGAATAACTCATTACATTTAAAAAATACCAATTCATATTTGCTTACATTTCCTTATCACAAGCTTTGACAACTTTTTTTCTTTAAAAAAAAAAAGACTTAGACGCTGCTAATATATACTCGATTTAATTTATTAATTTTGAAAGAGCGAGAGAAATAATGATAGAATAAATTTAGTATTATTATAAAATAATGTTTAATAACCTCTGTAACCTCTCTCTCTCTCTCTCTCTCTCTCTAATGTTTAAAAACTGTTTTCCTTTCTTAAAGCCTATAAAGCTAATTCTTAGGAAGAATTTAGGGTTCACAAAAGAGATCCTCTATGCCAGTGGTCTTCAAACTTTTCGACCCGTGGAACCCTTAGAACTGTAAGTACTTTTATAGATCCCTATTCACACACACGCAGAAGAATATATTTTAACATAATATTTAAAATGGATCAACATGTTACACGTACGTTATGCAAACACAATTTTAAAAAGTATTAAAAAGCTTTAATGTAATTTTAACAAAATTTACTCATTAAACTAATATTAATTAGTGATCCAAGTATCACCTCCCTAAGAATAATATTTAGTAATTGGAATATCTATATGTGCTTGCATTTTTTTGTTACAAACTAACGAATATGGCGTGATGTGGGAATCTATATAATTAAAGTTTACTCTACGCCATAAAAATAGAAATAATTCATTCTAAAGAAAAGGTTAAATACACATATTTTTAATTTACAATTACATTACAGAACATTATAAAAATTCCTAACAAACTCCTTTGGATAGTGCTTGAAAACTGAATAAAGGGAAGAGCGCGTGCTATTGTCTTGTGCGAGTCAGGTAGAGAAGTGTGAGAGATTGTCCGAGGAGAGAAGACAGGTTTATTTAGTGTGCATTCATATCAGTTCACTTCTCTCTGCTCGCAAGCTGGTTCCAGTTAAGGGGAATTTAGGTGCGTGCAGAAGCACGCCACATTGAAGTCTTAATCTATTGAAATTATCAGCTGTCGCATTTCATGTTCCGCATTTAATTTATTTTTATACGTTGTATTTGTAGCTACTCACGTTGTGAAACATTTCTCACTTAAATACATTGTTCTGAATGGCATAAAATGTTTTTAGCTGTCTGATAAATCCTGTGTATTTTGCATGAATGTGTAGCCTAAAATTTGGTGTATGTTCTCACTTAAATTTAGAATTTAACATCGAATCTGTTGATATGTCGATAAGTTGCTCCCTCTCCGTCATTATAGATCTTTTTTCCACAAATGAAAAAAGGTCTTTTTTTTTCTTTGTAAAACTATTTAATTTTGAAAAATATTGTATTAATGAGTACAAAATTATCTTGTGGAACCTCGGTATAGTAAACCATAGAATATTCACAATGATGTAAAGAAAAAATGTTTTGATATTCTTTTATTATCTATACTAATAAAGGAAATAGTTTGTGTGTGTGTTTCACCTGTACCACCCAAACTAAGCAACCCAGAAGTATAAAACTTGGCATATAATTACTCTAGGTCCTAATGATGTGCACTACGAAGAGTTTTTTTCGAAATTAGCTTTAGATTTTTTTTAAATAAAATTTTTAAGCGATTTTCCCATTTTTTTTTCAACAACTGGATTTTTAGGTTTGTTTATTTGGCAACACAGTGTATTTGTTTTAGAATTCTTTGCGCTTGAAAATTTGAGATACAAGCTTTAAGTTTCACATTTTTTTTCAGCAGTAATCTGCTACATCATTTTCTTTTTAAGTTAATTTTTTTTATGTATTTTAAGAGTATTTCTAATAGCTTTTATTTTAAAACTGCATTCCAGACAGATCCTAGCAGGTGTGCAGCGCGTGCACCGCACGAAGGCGGCCAAAACAAGGGGCGGACGCATATATTTCTATCAATCAAGTAAAATTTTGTGCAATTTCTCAAAATAAAACTTATAATAAGTTCAATAAACATGCTGAATTTTAAATAGTTATAGAAAAATCTCGATTTCCCGATAGCATAGCATAGTTTAAGAAAAACAGAAAGCTAGTGCACAGTGTGTAGGTTCACACACATTGTCCATTATTGTCTACTTTTTACTTCCTTTGATAGCAAAGTTTGTGATAGAGCTGGCTATACTGCAATAGAAAAGATTTTTCATTATTATCAGCGACACTAGCAACGCACTGGGGATTGATATTTAACAAAAGCGTCTCAAAATTGATTTTTGCCGAAGCTGTTTTACGAAAATATTTAATATGGTTAATATTACCCAATACATAGGAGTGCTTAACTTTAATATGCATTTGGGGAAATTAAAAGTTTTCAATTTAATAATAGCCTTACAATTTAGAAAAAACAAAACAGAGGAAAGAAGTGATTGGTTTTATTATGGTTTTTCAACGCTCATTAACTGCGTTCATTTCCCTTTTTAGTAAAAATGTTATACTTCCATTAAATGGTAGTTTCTTGAAACTATATTTGGAATAAAAATATTTGAGAAAAAAATCTTCTGGCTCATTTTGATTAAATAATTTTCATTACAAAGCCTGTTTGAAAAATTTTTAATATTCACATAGTAATAATTTTAATACTCATATTCCACAATTTTTTTAATATAGTACCTACTTCAGTACTATATTAAAAAAATTGTGGAATTTATGCGTTATTTTAAAGAATCCCAAAATGTTACAAGATGCTATGTAATTAAATAGACGAATCAAAAGACTTACAATATAGCACTAAAAACAATAGTAAAAGAAAACTTATTAAAAGCTAATCACGATCTACAGGGCAATACGTTTAACGCGAAAACGCCGAAAGCGAAATATCGGATAACACGAAATAATACAACGGTCCCGACAAACTGCTATGTATTTCCATGCATTTTTTTCCGTCTTAAAACGAAAAAAATTTTCCTTCTGGGAATGAAAAAAATACGGAAAACACCAGACATTTTATAGGGGTGTGAAATGAAAGAGAGATGTGTTATTGGACTGTCCTATTATATCATCGGAAGAATCCGTTGCAGTACATGATGATAATGTGTGTGCAGCCCCAATTATGACAGGCAAAGACATTTTGAGTTTCCAAAAACTCAATTTATGTCTTGTTTTACAAAAAACTTGAAAATTTTGTATTAAATTTCATTAAGTTCTTATGAATGTTTTTTCATTGATTTTTATTAAATACAGGCATATATACATGTCTATGTAAATAAATGTACTTTAATAAGCTTAATTTTGTTGAATATACGCTTTTTTTTTGCAATATCCTTTAACACAAAAAAATATTTCAGTACCCTCAGTTTCGTGTTAAACAGTTTTCACTGTACATAGATCAGCCCGCTTTTATGTAGAATCTCCTAGTTGAAGAGTAATTTCATGTAATATTATCCACTTAGCCCAGTGCTTCTCAAACTTTCAACATTTTCAACCCGATATATTTAACCATAATTTTCATCGCACCTCTTCCCACCATCCAATAACAATGTATTGAATTCCATTATACTACAGTGGTGGCAAAAAGTCCTGAACACACTCATTTTTTAGCGTAATTCTTGTGTTTGACTTCCTTTTTCATTGTGAAATTATCGCACTATCTTAAATATTGTTATTGATTTTAATGTATTTTTTATGCTGATTTCAAATCTACTACTAGTTTCTTAATGACTAAAATATTCTTTGTAGTAAAGCTGCCTGAACACAATAATGTGAAATATGTGCAGAATAAAACAATATAGAATAACATAATATGCAAAGAAAAATAACGCGAAAATTGACAAATACGGTATATTTAATATATATATATAAGCATTTTGAAAATTACATTGTTGTTACATGTTAGAAAATCAATAATTTATGGGCCAGCCGTTTGCTTTAATTACGTCTCTACATCTTTTTGGCATGGAATGTACCAATTTCAAAAGAAGATCTCTTTCGTGACAATTTGGTTGAAGGTAAATATTAAAGCTTCAATTAATTCACGTTTGTTTGAAGGTTTTTTCTTTGAAATTTCATAACCAATTTTAAACCATAAGTTCTTTATCGGATTAAGGTCGGGAGACTGTCCTGGCCAGTTCATTCTATTCACAGTATGGTCTTTCAACCATTTCTGGACTACCTTTGCACGATGACAAGAGGCGTTATCGTCCTAAAAAATGCATGACTGATTCCCAAAAAGATCCCTCGCAGTTGGCAGCAATTTATTTTGTAGTATTTCAATGTAATCCATGGCTTTCACTGTTCCGCTAACGATGTGAAGTCTTCCAACACCATGAAAAGACATGCAACCCCATACCATCACTTTTGTCGGGTACTTTACTGTGGGCTTCAGACAGTGAGGGCTGAATTCCTCATGAGTGCGTCGTCTTACATATGTACTACTTTGGTTGCCAGAAATACAAAACTGACTCTCGTCACTAAATATTACCTTTTCCCAGTCTTTAATAGTCCATAATGAATGTTCCTTTGCCCACGTCAATCGCCTCTTGCGTTGAAATTCAGTCAGTAATGGTTTTGGGCGACCTTTACAGCCTCATAACCCAATTCTCAGCAGTCTTTCTATAACAGTTCTTGGGCACACACTCCCATTTGATGTCAAAGTCCATTGTTTCAAAATTTGCGAGGAATTAAGCTTTATGTTTGAAAGTGAAATTCTGTGCAATAACCTGTCTTCACGTAAAGATGTTTTTTTTTGGTCGTCCTGTCCGCAATAAAATTTGTTTCAGAAAATCTTTTCAAAGTTCTCACAACAGTAGAAAGGCCACATGGTACTTTAGAAGCAATTTGGCGCATAGATTAACCTTCTTCCTTCAAATGTATTATTTTGTACCTTTTATTCTCAGGCAGATATGAAAATTTAGCCGTAATTCCAATATTTTCCACAAACGCACTTCAAATTGCTTTCAACACACAATTTTCCACAAGCACACAACTGCTTCCACGTTTCACCTTTATCTTTCAACCCTTTATCGCTACTGCTCTCTGATTGTTTGAAATAACGGAGCATTTCATTGGTGGAAAACACACTCACTCATTCTTATAGTGACCTTGTACTTTTTTGTCAAGCTTTTTTCAACATATCAATGAAACTATTTACTTTAGATGAAATCTACAAACAGATTTGAAATCAGCATAAAAAAATACATTAATATCAATAACAATATTTAAGATAGTGCAATAACTTCATAACGAAAAGGAAGTCAAACCCAAAAATTACGCAAAAAATGAGTGTGTTCAGGACTTTTTTGCCCCCACTGTATACTTAGACATTAAAGCTACACTGTGGCTTAAACCTCTTAAGTGCCACTGATGATTATAAACGTCTCGGTCAGCCAAAGCGTTAACTGCCCCGAACGTATATATACTTCTTTCCGAAGTACGATATCTTCTGTGCACTGCTCTCCATAAAATTATTCCAAAGGCTTTGAAATGCAATCAAAGGATCTTGACAGTGTTTGCGAAGGATTTATTTATTTCAGGTAATTTGCTTTCTTTTCTTCCCACCCCAATACATCCTACCTGCGTGGGAAATGGAGGTATTGAGGAGCGAATCGCGTACCTTTTAATCGGAAACTAAGGCATTAATTATAAGAGATAAGAGTTAATTTTTGTATAAAATTTTATACATGACAACTTGTTAAATGAATTCTAAAATACATTGTGCAGTACATTCACAAGTGTATTACATCCGTGTAATTGTGTATTTTATTATTATGTCAGAATGTATTTTGTTTGTTTACTTTCAGTAAATTCATATTTTTTAAAAATAACTTTTGTTTTCGATTTTTTAATATACACACGCCTCCCTCATAAAGTTATTACGCCCCTCTATAGGGGGAGTGGTGAGACCCGCAATTTGAGAAACGCTGCATTTATAGCCTTAATTTGCGCAATAGGTGTCATTTCAACCCTTGTATTACATTTAGTGTAACAAGGGCATGTGTGTATGTTTTTTTTACACAAAGTGGAATTCTACTCCCATTGAAGCTGTCTACAGTCGCATTTGATATTCTGTGTTAATTTGTTTTTGCATTTTATTTTTGTTTCCACATCGTCGAGAGAAATGTTTAACATAAATGCATTGCTCAAAAAGGCATTTAAATGTTCATATAACTGTGTAGAAAACTTCTATGTATACTGCAAACTTCGCAGCCTGAAATTTAGGAGCTGTTCCTGTTTAAATGCAAGTTTTAACGTCGAATCAGTCTATAAGTCCCCTTTATGAGCAAGCCTTCTGATTTATGCACATTCTAGCTTAGTTTTCTCTGAGAAATATTATTTTACAGCTGTTAGGTGAGCAAAACATTGCACTAGCTAGTATAAAATAATATTTTGGGTCCCTTGATCATAAACAACAGAATACTTATTATCTAGGTAGTACATATAAAGAAAAAATGTTTTAATATTTTTTACTACCGCAAAATCCGTCGTATAACGCGCACCGTCGTATAACGTGCACCATCGTATAACGTGCACCTATACTTTCAAGCTGCATTTTCGAACTTTTAGGTCTATTCGCCGTGTAACGCGCACCCCCTTTTTTACGAAGAGACATGTAATGTAATTATGCAATGTTCTTATGTTTTGAAGTCATTTATTCGTTGTATTACCTTAGGTTTTGTAATAAAATGGCATACTTATAGAACTACAATTCTTAAAGTTCGTGGGGTATGTCACATTTCTTTTAAATGAACAGTATTTCGTTCTATGTAGAAGTCTTATTTCTTTTATGCTCATCTTTTCTTTAATTTTTAAAGCTATCACATTTTTATACCCGGCGTATAACGCGCACTCTTAAATTTCGATCTTATTTTTGGTGTTAAAAGTGAGCTTTATACGCCGGATTTTTTTTTTACGGTATATTAAAATAAAACTGCATTAAATTACTGAAAAAAGAGGCTGTCCGGCGCCGAATTTATGTTTTAAATTTTCTCGTGGGACCCTCTTTGGAAAACACGATTTTAGGTAGTGATTGTATAAACCCCATAGAGGACATTAATCTATTTTGCAGACATGTTTATTTTTTCTTCTCGAATTTATTTTGACCTGTGAAGTCCCCGGATATGCTTGGTTGAACACCAGGACTGCGTCGAGCGCAGTTTGAAGATTGAAGTAGAGGTCGCATTGGTGTCGGGGAAAGCACGGGGGGAAAACGAGGTTTGGGAGGTCAACCACCAATGTTTTGAGAAACAGAGGATGACTATTTTATGTGGGCAAGTAGCGTGTAATTTACGGAGTTCCTGTCCCTATATGGGGGCCGTACCTCCTCATCAGAATTGATAAATTTAGAGTCGAATTAATGGGGTGACATAAAGTAAAACAATATTTTATGTTATACTGTCCATATATGGTACATATATTTCCCTTGCCCCAATAGTTATTTACCACCGTATGTACTCATTCGTTTGCTCTTTGCAATAAAATTATAATTTTCAATAGAAATACTGCAAAAAAGTATTGTTTCATTAATCAATTCTTTAGCTACATGGTTTATTATTTGTTTCAATCAGTATTGTTGCTGGTTCTGGACTATTTCAACAGGACCTGTTTTATCCGTTATAGGTAGATTTTGATTTTAGTTCATACTAATTAAGTATTTTAGTATCGAATTACATCTAATGCTCTATATTAGGTTTATTACAGAGATGTTACATAGTATTTCACCCATACCTCATGTAATACTAATTAAATTTTTTTCCAGTTGAAGGCTTCTTAATATTTCTTACTTATGATAGCTTTTAGTGTGAATCAGTTTATCATCATTAATTATTTTCTTTCGGTTTATCTATTGCAGGTTATTTTACACATTGTTTCCATTTAGCAGAAACTTACTACCGATATCACTTTTCTGTTATAATTTTTATTTATATTTTAATTCATTCGCATCTATTTACTCTTTAGCATGCTAATTTTCTCTCCTAGACTGAAATATATATATTTGTCTTTGTTACATTATTATTTACTTTGAGGCCAAATTGCAATTGTTTTAAAACTATTTATAATGAGAACATTCATTTGAAGAAAATCTTTTATTTTTTGGTTATACTACTTCATATAGGGTCTTACCCTCCCTAAAAAAATATAATTGCTATAATAGGTGAATTATTTATGTTTTTAAAACTTAACCTGTGAGAAGAACGGGCATTTCAGCTATTTTGGATATAAATACATTTTTGAAACATTTTTAAGTTACTTGTTTGTAACGATTGACTAATAAAAATTTTAAATCCATCTTACTACTTTAGAAACTATCTATTAATATAAAAAATGGTGAAAAAGGTTCTTTTTCCCTTACTATTAGCATCTCTCAGAATCAGTTTTTTTTTTTTATTCCTTCAAATTTATAATTTTTTTAAATAAAGCAATATTGTCTTTTTATAAGTAATTGATCAAAATTTGAAGATAAATTTTATATCTGGAGGGGGGAGGGAAAATAGTTCTATACTACCAAAATGCCACTACACGGAGAAGAAAAACATACTCAAAAATGATCTGGCAGACATTCTCATTCTGAAATGAATGTGTTTGTATTAGATTTGAACGCTGGCCTCTCTCGAATTTGATACAGTACATGTACTCAAAACCCTCTAAAAACGCTCTCAGACAAATTAAAAAGATATTCAGCATTACAGAAGCTCTTTTAATATTCTGGCTAGATATTTTAAAAATTGGGGTTCAACAACAAACTTAGTTCTCTTAAATCTACCGAACTATATTTCGTATCTACCACGCTACATGCGGAGGAACTCATGAGTATGAAAATGAGTTAAAATTCTTTGTTGTTATTTATGATAATCTCTTGTTTGTAAATAGAAAAGTACGTGACTTGTTTTTAATATAAGTTTCATAAGCTGGTAAAATTATTAATTACCTTCTCTATATGATTGACAGCCAATTTAGCTATGTGATAAATAATTACTTTATATTGGCAGATTATTTAAAAAAGACTAGTGTGTTATTAATTTAATGCAATTTACTTGATTCATTAGTCAATTGTTTGATTTATTCAGATCAAAACTAAACAACTGTAAGCAACATTCTTATAAAACCCATCCTGGGTTCAAGTGTAGAATAGAGAGGGGGGGGGGGGGCTTGGCAAAGTTAATTTTGTAGCAACCAAAATTGGCGATAATTGGCTTAATTTAGCGATTGGTGTTACGAAAAATTACGAAGCGGATTTTTATAATGAAAATGAATAAATGTATATGAGAAATAAAAAAATAGTAAAAGTTACCAGTAATGCATTTGAATTAAGTTGTTTGGCGATCGATTCCGGTTGTCAAATCCAAAGGGCCACAATTTTACACTTTAACCCAAAATAGGAAAAACTTTTATCTATGTCATTACTCATAGCCAACCACTAAAACCCCATTTTTGATTCTGCTTTAAAAGGTGGTCATCCAATGATCATTATGTCGCATGAAGTTTGCAGTAGTAGTACTATTGTTTTGCAGTAGAATATGCTTGTGTGAATTGTAATATTAACATGTTTGAATATGCAATATGGTTTTATGGGCTGAACATAGTATTAAGTATTTAATCAATTAACACTGTTAGTAGAAGGTGCCTTGAATGTGGGAATAAATACAATTTTAGACAACCCGCATTGAATCCAAATCAATACTAAAAATTCAGGATTTATTTAAGTTTTACTTCATTTTCAAACGCCACAAAAATTACGTTATTTCTTCATGCATTTATTTATAGGCAAATAATTGAAGTATTCCTTTTCTAGTTTGGAATAATTTTAGTTTTATTTTCATACTGAACTCTAAAATGGCTTGCATGTTGTGAGCGACTGTCTTGAAAAAGGCAAATTTTTACAAAATAGGTTTTTGTTGACAATTATTAATCTTTTGAGGAGACTAATTTCTTGAAACTTTTAAAGTACTTTATTAGCTTATTAATTAAGCTATGGAAAATGTCTTAAAAGTTCCCATACAGAAATTATTTAAGAGTTTCAACAATTTCGATACACTTATTTTATGATTCCTTTCAATTTTCAATATTGAAAGAATCAAAATTAATGGTACAGAAATTACAGAATGAGTAAAATTAGTTAGTAAAATTGAACATAATATATTTCAAGAAGGATTTTTACTTTTCGGTATTAGACATTAAGTATATATAAAAATTAAATCTACTTAACTACTAATATTTAATGGATATTTTGTCTTATTAATAATTGATCTGCATTGTTTAAATTAGATTTATCACAGTACTTACACATTATCACAGCCTTTTGGTAACATTATATGAAACGAAACACATGAAATTGCCAATTCAGCGAACACAACACATGCAAAATTGGTATTGCCTACTTGGCGAGTTATCTTGAACGTTGGCAGTTGTTACCATAATATGTAAGTACCAATTTATCTTATAACATACTGCAGAAAGGCAGTGGCATAACAGAGAACATTTGAGCCCCCCTCCCCTGCAAAGTCATGTTTTGGGCCCCCAGGTTGGATTTTACAAAGTGTAGTTATACTTGCCGACTGTCAGGCTTTGGGCCCCCTAGGACCCAGGGCGCCCCGCAATATGGAAGTGTATGTTACACCACTGCAAAAAGGCTATACTTTCATGACCATAAAAATTTGCTTTGATTGAAAACTATTGTAATATTTTTCTAAAAAGTCTTATTAATCTGGTATTTTTATAATAAACTTACAAGCTCAGTCAAAGTAAGTTTTAATTCACAACATGTTGATCTTCTGGTTTTTTACACACCTATAATGTGACCATAGTGTTTTGTTTATTTGGATGAAAATAATTGAGATACATATCAGATTTTTTATATTTAACCTGATTAAGTAAATTTTATGTTTTTATTTATTTATCTGTGATAACGTATATGTGGTCACTTCAGGGAACACGGTATCATATGTTGTAACGAATGGCCAAAAGATGATACTAGAGCGCCCTCTTCTGGTCGTTAGCCTGCCACCTCGGTGGAGGGCTGACGTGCCAATGTCCACCCGTGCAAACCCCTTAGAATTTGTATTGTATTAATTGTTTTTATGTCTTTATAACCGTGCTCAATCAGAATGTGTACAAATTAAAATTATTTGAGCTAGACACCGGTGTTATTTTTTGAGTGCGGGTTACAAAATGGCGCCCAGAGAGTGGCCAAATAGTCAGACTAGCAGTCCTATTAAAATTATCTAACAAAATTATCTTCAATATTCTGAACTGCCAGTTCATAAAGATTTTCTAAAATAATTTCTGAAGTTGTAGCTGCCAGCTACGAAGTTGGATTGTTTATTTCCTACCGGGAAATTAGAAATTTTGGATTGCATTCGCTTTCACGGATCGTCAGCTAAGTTTCTTTCGTTTTGTTTTCTTATTCATTTTGACTTTTTGTTGAATTTTACTTGTGTATTAGTATTTTATGGCATATATATATAATAACCATCATTTATTAGTCTATTTTATTTGAGTAATTCTTTTCCCTATTTCGGAAACTCTTTCTACTTTTGTGCATTTTTTCTCCCTTTCTGAGATTTATGACTATTAGTGTGTACTTGATTGGGAAATTTTTACCCGCACTTCTGACCTTGAGTTTTCACTGTTTGTTCTGTAAAATTTATTAATCATCGAGAGAGAGAGATACTTTTCACTTTTCTGCTGACTCATTAATTCACTTATGACGCAAGAGTGTCACTGAGAATTGATATTTCCAGTTTAGTCTTATAATTACCTTTTTTTATTTAAGTGTTATACTTGTTTATAAGTTTTATTATTAACGAAAAATAAATAGGATACAACCTGCACACTTGGTGACAAGAGCTAGAGTGAAAAATACATGAGAAAACCACAAATACAAATGAGAGATACAGGCGCCATCTATTAGCATAAGAACAAAATCCTGTTAGCATTAGATATTAAGTCATAATCTTTAACACTCCCTTGTTAACTGGATTTTGTCAAAACAGTCCCATTTGATTACACAATGTCAATAGTCTGGACTTCATCAAGGGTTTTGTCAGAATGTCACAGAGACTTGTTTCTCAGTTGACACTTGTTTCACATTTCAGTTTCCCTCTAAGACTTTCTCGCGCACAAAGTGTTTTATTTCTATGTGCTTTGTCCTTCGATGATATTCAGGGTTGTGTGACAACTTTACTGCTGCCCTGTTGTCCACTTGAAGTGTGGGAATTTCCCTCAAGTTCACTATGCCCTGAATCAGTCTGCAGAGCCAAATTACTTCTTTGGCTGCCTCTGATGCTGCTATAACTTCAGCTTCAGTTGTTGAAGTGGCAACAATTGCTTGCCTTTGGCTGCGCCATGAGATAGCTCCTCCAGCATATATCATAACATATCCCGAGATTGATTGACTTGTTTTGGTACATCCACCAAAATCTGAATCACTATAACAATGAAGCACACCTTTTGTCTCTGTAGCATGATATGTTATTCCATATCCAACTGTGCCAGCTATATAGCGGAATACTCTCTTCACCTTGACTATATCTTCTACAGATGGGTTTTCAAGTGATCTCGAAAGAAATCCTACACTATATGCAAGGTCTGGCCTGGTTCCCACCATCAGATACATAAGGGCACCAACAGCTTGCCTATATGGAAAATCAGAGTTTTTGGTTTCAGACTTTTGCAATCTGCAATCCTTTAACATGGGCGTTGCCATACAGGTTTGCATTCCTCAAATCCAAAACATTTAAGTATTTTTCTGGCATATCCTTTTTGATTGATAGTTATTGAGTTGTCTTTATGATGCTCAATTTCAAGACCTAGAAAACAGGAAACTTTTCCTACTGATATCTTGAATTTTGTTTTCAGCTCCTTGATGAACATTTCAGAATCTTGTTGGTCAGTTGCAGCAATTAATCCATCATAAACATACAACACTATCAATAATTTTCTACCTTTTCTTTCCCGAATGTATAGGCATGGATCAGCTTCACTTGCTTTAAAGCCAAGATGTGTTAAAAATTGACCAAAACACTTGTTGCAACAGCGTGGTGATTGTTTTAAACCATACAGGCTGCGCTTGAGTTTACATACTCTTCCTGAGCCATCTTTGAAACCTTCTGGTTGTTTCATAAATATGGTTTCCTCCAGATCTCCATAAAGGAATGCTGTTGATACATCAAATTGAGTCAAGTGATTCTTTTCTTCAGCTGCAATGCTTAAAACTGTCCGTATTGTTCCGAATTTGGCTACTGGGCTGTATGTTTCACTGTAATCAATGCCCTGGCGTTGACTAAAGCCTCTTGCAACAAGTCTTGCTTTATATTTATTGATGCTGTTATCTGGATTTGTTTTGAGTCTATAAACCCACTTACAGGGTATTGCTTTAGCTCCGACTGGTAGGTCTGATAGCTCCCAAGTATGATTTTCAATGAATTCATTTCACTCTTCATGGCTTTCTTCCAGTTTGTGCTGTCCTTGGATTTTATTGCTTCTTCATATGTTTCAGGATTATAGTCATCTAAATATGACTCTGCTTCCATAATATGATCCTCAAACCATTTTGGTTTCTGCAGAAGTGAGCGGTTACTCAGCTGTCTATCTGATGTAGGTTCAGCATCTTCTTCCCTATCAGTCTCAGAATCACTTAAGTCTTCTTGGCTTAGTGTCTTTTCTATAGGATTGTCCTCAATTTTCATCAGCTGCTCTTCATACTTTCCCTGATTTGTATCTCCTCTTATCCTGTCTTCTAATTTTAATTCTGTACGGTCATCACACTTCCCTGCTTTTTCTTGAAAGATTACATCTCTAGATAAAATTACTCTGTGTTCTTTCTTTAGCCAGATTCTGTATCGTTCATCTCCATCATATCCCACAAGGTACCCTTGGATGGCCTTCTTGTCCATTTTCCTTCTCTTCTGAGCTGGAACATGAACATAGCATGGAGATCCTATTATGCGCTGGTGTTTTAACCGGGGTTTCTTTTTGAGCCAAAGCTCATATGGACTTGTATTTTCTATTGACGACTTTCCTGTTCTGTTTAGTATATATATGGCAGAGTTAACTAATTCAGCCCAGATAGCTGCAGGGAAACTGACCTCAGGATTTGAATATTTGAGTGTTCTGGCCATTTCAATGGTGGTTCGCATTTCTCGTTCACTGGCTCCATTTTGTTCTGGGGTGTAAGGTACTGTGAGCCTTTGAGTAATTCCATTTGAATGCAAAATTTCATGAACATCTTTGTTATCAAATTATCCACCATTATCGCAGAGGAATTCTTTCACAGAATATCCCAGTGTCCTTGCATGTGCAAGCATGTGCTCTAACACCTTTTTTACTTCTGACTTCTCTTTTATTAGGTAACCATAGCGAAACTTTGTAAAGCTGTCTTTGAATACAACCAAGTACTTTTTCTTCTAAAATGACTCATCAAATGGTCCACAAACATCTGCAGAAATCAGTTCACCAGGCTCAGAAGCTTTCTCCCTGGTGCCAAATGATAGTCTGTGTGCGTTGCCGTAAATACATGGCTCACATAATTCCTTATCTAGCTTGATGTGGATGCCTAATTCCTTTTCAAGCATGTTTCGGATGTGACGTTTATCTTGGTGGCCCCATCTTTCATGATACAACTGTAGCAAAGAGCTGTCTGCTATAACAGTATGAACTTCTATCATTTCTTTGGGCAAAATTGGTTCAAAATTTGCTTTGAATAAGGAACCATTTACATTGCAAGAGCCATAGAGCGCCACATCATCATTGACTTTTAACCAGCACTCAGTAGGAGTCGACACAAATTCACTGTTTGGGTTTCTGTCTTGAGCGGCAAGTACAGAGAATAAATTTCTATTAATCTTTGGAACATACCAAACATCTTTTAGAACGACTTCCTGGCATTTTCCATTAATGGTCGATTTTACTTTTATTGTGCCTTTTCCAAGGGCAGCTAATGTTTCATTTCCTGCAGCTTTAATGCCACAAGGACTATCAAATTTTATGAAGTCAACAAAATATGTGTAGCAGTTCGTAACATGCCTAGTAGCTCCATTGTCAATCCAATATGATGTCAGGCTAGTCTCTGATGTACAGACTTCCTCAGATATAGACATCAATGCTATGTTCGCTGATACTGTATTTGATTTTGTATCACTCAATTTATTCTTTGATGGTCTTCCATCTGAAATCCACTTTCTACAGTCTTTTACCCAATGTCCTTTTCGTTTATAGTAATTGCAGCTATCTTCTTTTCTTGACTTGGACTTATATTTGTCTTCTTGTTTGGGCTTTTCTGATTTTGTAGCTATTAAGGCTTCTTGGGCTTTTTTGCTACTGTCTTCAACTTTAGTAAAATTTCTTTCAAACATACACAGCTACACTGTCAATTCTTCAAATGACTTCTTGTCATCTTTAGCCAACAACATCCAACTGGATTTAAAGGTTTCAAACTGACAAGGCAAAATATGTAAAACTTTACAGACTAGCATCAAATCTGGCAATTTACTTTCCTCTCTAGCCTCAAGTCCGTTATTCAATTCATTCCAAAGACTTCTTAGCTTTGCAATGTGTGTGGAGATATCCTCTCCTGGAACCCAGCTGAATGCAAAAAACTCTGTGCAAATTTTAAACAACTGATCTTTTGAAGTTGCTTCAAACTGCTTCCTCAATGATTCCCAAGCTTCAAAGGCTGTCTCCTTGTCCATAATCTTTCGTTACACAGCATCAGTGACAGTACTTGCGATCATTGATTTCGCATAACTATTTGCTTTTCTGTACAAATCGCAGCGTTCTTTATGCTGTTTTCTTACAGATTCTTGAGCATCAGCATCTATGGATTCTGGCTTTTTCAGCTTGCCATCTATGACCTCGATCGCTCCTTCGTGGTAGTCAAGTAGGTCGCGGATCTTCCGTTTCCACATCGGTCAAACTATTTCTCCGGTCAAAGGCTTAATATGACGGCTGAAATCCATACTTATTTCCTTTCTAGAAAATTTAGACTTGCAAGTTTCTTAAATAATCCGTATCAGTATTTCTAGACTAAACAACAACCCTCTTCTGTTTCTTCCTCGATCGCTCCAAAATGGCGGCACGATCACGCCATCTTCCCGCCAAACTACCGATCGGCGAAACTTTGCCGCGACTTGTTGCTTCCAAGAAATATCTTTGCCTTTTCTATCATAAAAGACTCATAGCTTTGATACTTCAAGCATGGTTTAAGCTTGTGCTGGTACCCATAACCTGTTTAAGTTTTATTATTAACGAAAAATAAATACGATACAACCTGCACGCTTGGTGACAAGAGCTAGAGTGAAAAATACATGAGAAAACCACAAATACAAATGAGAGATACAGGCGCCATCTATTAGCATAAGAACAAAATCCTGTTAGCATTAGATATTAAGTCATAATCTTTAACAATACTGTGTTTTATTTCTAACTATATTGAAGAGTTTTGATCACATATATTAGATTTTTGGGAATTTAAAAGAAATTATTATTTTTGTTAAAAAAAAAGTATTATAGAAAAGTATTTTTATCCCTTTAAAAGATTGATTCATAGATTTTGTTTCGACTTTGAATTTCATCAAAATTTCTTTTATATGTGAATTATTTTTATTTTCAAAGCTAAGATTTTGCCTTCTTTCAAATAACAACGATATTTTAAACAGTATTTTTATTCCTTCAAAGGATTAATTTTATATGTTGTTTTAACTAAGTTTATCAGAATTTCTTTTTACTTGAATTTTCATTTTGTGCTTTCAAAGTTTAGATTTTGTATCCTGTAAGATATTTACTATACATTTTTTAATAGTATTGTGTTCGAATATATTCAATTCTGGATCTTCTAATGGCTAGTTGATGCCTAATTATAAAGGTTAACTATTTTAAAACTAAATTAACTGCATTTAATTTGTGGCTGATGATCCATTGAATCATTTTTACATTGCAAAATTAAATTACGATATTACAAGTTTGAAATGAAATTGGTCTCAAAATAAATTGCTTATCGAAAAGCTTGAGGAAAATTTAGCTTGGCTGCAAGTAACGCCCAAATGGTAAAAATGTTAAATATTGCTAATTAAAATTTTTCTTCGGTTCATTACTGTTAAAAATACATCGAAATCTGTAATCAAAGATGAATGAAATTTGGGATGATACCAGATGCCTGAAAGTGATTGTTACACTAGCTTGTGACAAATGGCGCCAATGAATGCCAAAAGGCTATAAATGGTACCCGAGCGTTTGTAAGAAGCCTGGTTATCTTACATTCCTTTCCGTCCGGAGAACAGAAGAGTTCGTTTCCAATGCTGCAGAGGTCATGTAAATCGAGGCATGGATCAACTGGTGACTGTTCTCTTCACTGATGAATATTTCCCGAGAACAGAAGAGTCCGTTTCTAATGGGGCTGAGATCATGGAGATCAAAGCATGGATCAACAGGTGACTGTTCTCTCCGCAAATGAATATTTCCTACCGGGAAATGGAGCCCAACGTAAAATTACCAGTTCATTTTCTGAACACCTAGTTCATAAAGAATTTTAAAGTGGTTTTTTTCTGAAGTGTAGCTGCCGGCTATACGAAGAAATTTTGGGATTGTATATTTCCTACCGGGAAATTTCATGTTTTTGATTGTACATTTCCTACCGGGAAATTTGATGTTTTGAATTGTATATTTCCTACCGGGAAATTTGATGTTTTGAATTGTATATTTCCTACCGGGAAATTTGATGTTTTGAATTGTATATTTCCTACTAGGAAAATTGATACTTCAGATTGCATCCGTCTTTATGGTGCATCAGATAAGTTATTCCATCTTCGAAGTAGGGGAGAAACCATTCCAGTGATGCCTCTCAGAGAAAAAAAAAAAAAGACCCAGGAACGACAAATCTGCTGGTTCCTCATCGAGGACGATGTTTAGGAACCAGAGGGGGAGTGTAACGAATGGCCAAAAGATGATACTAGAGCGCCCTCTTCTGGTCGTTAGCCTGCCACCTCGGTGGAGGGCTGACGTGCCAATGTCCGCCCGTGCAAACCCCTTAGAATTTGTATTGTATTAATTGTTTTTATGTCTTTGTAACTGTGCTCAATCAGAATGTGTACCAATTAAAATTATTTGAGCTAGCCACCGGTGTTATTTTTTGAGTGCGGGTTACAATGTGAGATTACGTTTTCCCCTTTCTGAGTCATGTGATCATACTAGTGTTACCTAGATTTGGAATGATTATAAACCATAAATTGTGTGTGTGTAAGAATTTATATGAGTTTTGAAATGGAGTTAGGTTTAACAGCGAAAATCAACCGGTTCTGAACGGATTAAAGGAAGAGAATATTTAGGTACTTACATATTATTGCAACAATGCCAACATTCAAAATAGTTGGTAACCCTGTTTTTCTATATGTTGTTCATGCTCAATTGACACAAACATGTGCTTCGTTTCATACAATCTCACCAAAACAGTTCCGATAATATGTCAGTACCAAAAATTAATCCAGCTTTGGTACAAAACCTTCTGTATGCAGGTATGTTGTACATGAACAGAAACACGCAAGAAATCTGCCATAATATGTAAGTACCGATTTATCTTATAACATAGTGCAGAAAAGCAATGGTGTAATGGAGGACATTTAGACCCCCTTGCAAAGTCAGGTTTTGGGTCCCCAAGTTGGATTTTACAAAAGGTAGGTACTCGGCGGCTGTCAGGTTTTGGGCGTCCTAGGACCCAGGGCACCCCGTAATATGGTGGTGTACATTACGCCACTGCAGAAAGGCTGTACTTTCATGAGCATAATACTTTGCTTTGATTGAAAACTATTGGGATATTTTTTTTTCTGAAAAATATTATTAATCTGAAGTTATATATATTATTATATACAGTGGGACACAAAAGTGTTCGTACTCTTGCAATTTCTTATAAAATTTAATGTTTACGACTAATAAAAATTAATATATTGTAATTGTAATTTTTTGTGATATCTGCAACTTGTTCTTAATGGAACGACATAATTATTTTTTTAGAAGTAGTACAACTATTTTTTTAAAAAATTAGTAATCAAAAAGATACTGAATGGTCGAATGAATGGATCCAATAAATCCAGTTACTTGCAAAATATAAAACAAACAAACAAACAAACACACACATATATGTATATATATAACATATATGTATATATACATATTAATTATTCGTTTCATTTTTTTTCGCTCAGTTTTGTTAGTTTCACTGAGCGTTCGTTACCCGCTCTTGCTTAATTAAGACAGAAACTGCAAGAAAAATCAATCTTTGTCGTTGTCTAGTGACACCTGGTGGAGAGTTGCACAAGCTACTGGAAAACAGATACGTTTTAATACCTTAAACTTCCCTGAAATCGCACTGTTTTACATTGAAATTTTATTCGTAAATGATCAATTTATTCCAGCAATTAAATCTTATAAGTAACTATTTTCTGTAATTGAACGTACTGAAAAGAGTCAGTATTTAAGAAAGGTGGGGACTGCTATCTAGCTCCGAAAAGATGCAATGGAAAGTTTGTAAGTTTCCACAAGCATAACTCTTCTCTCTCTCTTTTAATAGTGATATATCAAATATCCATTCTCTTGTAGGTTTTTAAAAAACAGACTCATGTTTGATTTTTCAAAAACATTGGAAGACTTCAGCAGCCCAGAGTCCAACAGGAAACTTCAATTTTCTTGTCTTGTGGGTTATAAATGTCTTATATTACTTATGTTTGCGAAGAATCCATCTGTACATTAAAAATTATTTTCGAGCATCAAGTCCATCAATCTCCATTAGCCAGTTTGTATCAAGTTTATGCGGAAATTTCTTACACTATACCAGGGACGACGAACCAATGTGGCAGGAGGGCCACTGATGGCACGTAACACAATATTTTGGGCACGTCACCGATTAAAACGGTTTGCATTTTAGTTTAAAAAAAGTTCACTATGAAGTATTACGAATAAACGCGATTGATCAATCACGTTTTTACAGACATGTGACAATATTTCAAAGGATTGAACATAAAACCTCAATACACACACACACACACAAATTATCTTCAAGAGGGATTTTAAAGTGGATCGCTTTTGACGCTAAATTGCACGTTTTCAGAAACAATATTATTACAAGAAACTACAAGTAAAGGGTGTTTTTTTAGAGGTATAGAACTTTAAATTGCAATAAAACAACGATGTATTATTCGATTGACATGAATTTTTTTTTTATTCGAAAGATAATCTTGTGGCATTACATTTTAAATATCATTTCTGGCATATGACTGCCACGGCTGGCTCGGATGTAGTCCAATCTGGACATCCAATTTTCGATGACTTTTTCCAACATTTGTGGCCGTATATCGGCAATAACACGGCGTTGTCTTCCAAATGGTCAAGCGTTTGTGGCTTATCCGCATAGACCAATGACTTTACATAGCACCCACAGAAAATAGTCTAGCGGTGTTAAATCACAAGATCTTGGAGGCCAATTCACAGGTCCAAAACGTGAAATTAGGCGGTCACCAAACGTGTCTTTCAATAAATCGATTGTGGCACGAGCTGTGTGACATGTTGCGCCGTCTTGTTGGAACCACAGCTCCTGGACATCATGATTGTTCAATTCAGGAATGAAAAAGTTAGTAATCATGGCTCTATACCGATCACCATTGACTGTAATTTTGTGGCCTTCATCGTTTTTGAAGAAGTACGGACCAATGATTACACCAGCCCATGAAGCGCACCAAACAGTCAGTTTTTCTAGATGTAACGGTGTTTCGACATACATTTGTGGATTAGTTTCACTCCAAATGCGGCAGTTTTGTTTGTTGACGTAGCCATTCAACCAGAAGTGCGCTTCATCGCTAAACAAAATTTGCTTATAAAAATCGGGAACAACGGCAATCTCGTTTTGGGCCCATTCGACGAATCTACGCCTTGCTTGATCATCGTTTTGATGAATTGCCAAACCAAACTGAGAATAAATCACTTGACAGCTGTTAAATCGGTCGCCATCTTGGAAAGTAATGCCAACTTAAACTTCTATACCTGGAAAAAAAACACTCTTTATATACTTCCCAAACTTAAAGAAAGTCAAACGAAGAAAAAGTTATTATTTTCATAATTATTATGTACCCTGATATGACTTCTTTTGATAAACTGAACTTGTCCCAATTCGATTGGTTGGAAATTGAAGAATTTGAAATGCAAGTGATTGATTTCTAGTCAAGTTCAATATGTATTCAAACATTTATTGAAACAAAGAAAATGTTGAAATTGATTGAAACAGAAAAATTATTAAGCAATATAAGTAAAAATTCAATCCAGTAACAAATTTTGAATGCAGAATTCAATCCCAGGCACATTTAACTGTTTGAAGAAGCTGGCTCACATGCTATTTTAACCATATTTTCATCTACCTATGCCCGAGAATAATTATTTTTAGAGATGAAAAAAAAACATTTAAGACTCGCTTAGAAACCGTTTAGCAGACGACTATAATACAGCATGCATTCTGCTAAAAGTAACATCTTACAATCTTAATGTAAGTTATTTGTCATCTAATCGGCAAAACCAAAAGTCATTCTAATGTTACTTTAATTTGGATTACACGTATATCTAAAACATTTACTGCTATAGAGTGCGAAATACATATTTTTAATAGTAAATAAAGAGTTTTTAAGTTGTCAGTATTTTTAGTTTTATTATTTCCTCAAAAATCACAAGTCAAAATTATTTGATGGCACGTGTATACCCCATTAAACATTTTTTTAGAAAAAATGGCACGTTGATCCAAAAAAAAGTTCGCCACCCTGCACTATGCTTAATGAATCGAGCTCATTTTAAGGAAGTAGTATGTTTAAGTAAAAATAAGAAAAATAGGAACACTTGGTGATTATTCATGGAATTCTAATGTGTTAATCCTACATTTATAGGTGGCGCTGCCACAATGAGTCAAAACAATTTTTACACTTACATGTGTGTTTGTGTGTACCGAAAAAGACCAAATCTTTCTGGCAGCTATTAAAAATTTAATGCAACAATTAAGCTACTACAAGCTGGTTTTTTTACAATTTTTTAAATGATAACTGAGATTTAAAATTTTTAAATCAATTTTTAAAAATCTACCTTTGTTTCATTGAATACAAATAATTCTTCAAAAATCATATTTTCGGCTTATTATTTATATAATCCTCACACTCTTATAAATTCATTATCCTTTAAAACTCCAAGTAAATTCTTTTTATTAAATGTAATTCACTAATTTCAAAGCATTTAAAATTATTTTTCCCAAACTATAAGTAAATTTCTTTCATACTATCAAAAGCAGTTCTGGGCTAAGGTAAAGCCGAAGCAATGCTCACCCACAGTCCTCAATGATTGGAGGTGAAGTTTTCCTGTGGGAAACAGGTACTCTATAAACTTTCCACGTATATATATTTCTTCATATTGTTATTTTATTGGCTCCAGCATTTTTTTTAATGTTTCTTACATTTATTTTTATTTTCTGAGTGCAATCATTTTAATTGTAATCTTTTAATAGTTCTTTCCCCCATAAATTTCTACTTAAAATCTACCATGGCAAGCTCTATCTGTGAATGTCAACCCAAAATAATGAACATAGGGGATTTAGACCTCTTTGGAGATCATGTGCCCCGCGATGACCATTTACCAAAGATCTCGGCCTGTAGGCTAAGATCAAAAGTGTAGTTTTGGTGCTTGGGCGTTTCTTGTATGAAATTGACTGTGATCATATCATATGCTTTATAAAATTGAGTAAAAATTTTTATGATCTAAATAAAGAGTTCAAAATCTCTCTCTCTGTTCTTGTCTCATTCGTGCGAGATTACAGGAAATTGCTGTAAACTCAGTTTAAAAATTTTATAGATTGCCAAGGGTTGATTATATATATATATATATATATATATATATATTCTTGCACTACCCAGTCTTTTCTGACTGGTGCTATAACTTCTCAGCCCGAGGCGATTCTGCTATCATTTATTCATATTTTAATTAATCTTTTGATCCTTTAATTAATGTACTGAATAGATATTATGCAATTGATACGAGAACAAGCCTAGCCTCAAAATCTTGATTCACCGGCATAGACCATTCTTTTGTTCGTAAGCTTTTTTGGACTTGGAGAAATTCGACTGGAATACACCCTTTTGGAGTTGATCTTAGAACGCCATCCCGGACCTGGAGGATTTCCCAAAGCTGTCATCCTGCTGCCTGATCCTGCCTCTGTGTGACGTCATGTGTTTATCTTTTGGTCTTGTTTTTTCTCCAAGTGTGTGTGCTTCGATAATTCTTCATTGTGTTTTTTAATCAGCATGTATACCCGCTGGGATTAATCTGTGTTAATTATCGGAGTGTATACCCACCGGGATGTGTTTTCTTTTATCGATTCCAGTTGTGATTAGCCACCTATGTGTGGTTAATTACATTTTAGAGCCCGGTGAATCTCGCATGTTTTTATTTATATTTTAAGTATTGTTTCATTACCTCCTACACAGTATTTATCTTGATTATATTGTGATTTTGTATATATCGTGATCTGATCGCATTTTTATCTATGCATGGTGTTCCTTAATTATTATCACTGTTCATTCTGTTTTTGTATACTTCTGAACGATTCAAGTGCGGGCCGTTTGCCCCACGTGCTCCTGACTTAAAGACTTATGCTATTTCTCAGGCGTCTTTGTTCATTGTTTATTGCATTATATTCCTACACTCCCGGATTTTAGTATTCTTTATTTTGATTATTCAAATTGCTGCTTGCATGTATCGTTATTATTTCTTTTCTCACTTTTATTCTCAGTTCAGTGTTTTGTACATACAGGATTCATTTACATTACATAGTGATGATTTTTGCAATGTTTTAATTTTGATTATTCTTATAAAATGTGTTGTATTGCTGATGAAAAATGTCAATAGTTTGGAGCATAAGAGTCATAAGATGAATCCTACATGGTTAGTCTTTAATTACAATGGATTCATTAAGCGATGGAGTTGGATTCGTCGTATCTAACCCTAGGTTTTCAGGGCACGTGGTTATTATATCAGTTAGAATATGGCCATGAATCGTTCGTTATACTTATTACTTTTTACAAATTGCGTTGCTCCGACCTTATGGGAGTGGGGTGGTATGTATTTGTGAAATATAATATTGTGTTATATGGTGTATATATATGACTCGATGGACTCGGATTAATATCTAGAGTATAACGCTCGTCAATATCAATTTCTTAAGACACAGTGTATAATGTGTTTCACATCGTAATATACAATAAGAGGGACAAATAATTATAGTCACTGCTTCTATGCATCACCCTCTATTTTACCTAATGTATAATTTTTTACTCTAAATTAACCATAGAGTGGATGCAGTGTGATTAATAATTAAAAATTAAGCTGATCGTTGCATCTAATTTCTTTGTCCTTTAATATGTGTCTTTTTATTGGAAGTTAAATGTCCCACGGGGTGGAAACAATGACTTACACATGTAGATTAATATGCTACTCTCATATTTCCTAAACCACGTGAACGTATTTTAATTAATTCAGGTGGATTGAGCCGGATTAATTAACCTCGCTAATCCACGTGGATCTGCTCTAGCCTTCTTCCCGCTCCGGATGTCTGCCATATTGGGTGATGCAATGGACTCGATTCACCTGACGTCACAGTGACATTTCACACGATGTAAACAAATAGCCATGTGCTTCATTCGACTGAGTATTTAGCCGACATTTTCGGAGATTTTCACATCTTCTATAGTATAGCAAAATGAGATACTGTAGCGTATTAAATTGTCGTAATGCAAAAGGAAAGTCTAACTGTAGGTCAAAAACCTTTTTTGGGTTTCCGCTAAAGAATCCATGTTTATTAAAAAAGTGGTTACAAAAAACGGGCAAAAAAAATTTCAAACCAACTAAGCATTCCTCAGTATGTTCCGATCATTTTGAAGAAGCACACGTTATGTATCAGCCTTTCACCAATAGAAGGATATTGAAACCGAATTCAGTGCCCACAAAATTCTATTTTTCCGAGCCACCATCAAACCAAATTTTGCAGAGAAGTAATAAATCTTCAGTGTCACAGAAATTAAAAGATGTTTCAAAAGACATTTCGACTGAAATGCGCGAGTACTTTTTAATTATTTCATTTTCAATACTTCTTGTTTTTATCAAATACGCGGACGATATTTCAAGTTTTAAAAAGAGTGATATATTTTCTGAGCATTTTTCGAATTCGAAGAATTTTAATTTTGCAAACGTAAAGAAACACACAGATTAGGGTACCACATCTGTGATCTATTCTGGATGCTCTGTAACTGGTGAGTAAGTATCCAGTTGATCACCATTGTTTTTTTTGTTGTCATTTTAAGATTATTTTCAATAATAACCATGGAGAAGTTCTACTGTGTAAACAACAACATTGACCTGGAGCCCAACAATACTTCCGGTGTAATGTTCAGTATCTTTGCAAAAATACCTTGTAAACTTTTTTTGTTTCATTTAGAGCAAGGTTGACACACACACACACACACACACAATTGCCTGCTTATCGCTGTTTTTGGCCACTAATAGAATGTTTAAAATGAGAACATCTATTATTATAACTGTATTGGTTTTTGGATTTTTTTTTTTTGTTTATCAAATGAAAAGTAATGACAAGTATTTTGGAAATTTTTTTAAATAATTGTGTTTGTTAAATTTTATATTATTTAGAATATAATTAGATACACTGCATGTACTTATTTTTACATATAAAACTTCATTATAGATATAGTATTACATTTTTTTCCCTATTTAACTAAAGAAAAATAGTTATAAATACAAGGTGATCAGAATTAAAACACCCCAACTCTGAGCTCTCTATACATCAAACTACTCAGTGTAGAAGCTCCAAAATTGTTGAACATACTATTCAAGACATTGGGAAACGGATTACGCGAAAAAATAGTTCCAGAAACACCGATAGATGGCGCTGTACACCAGATAATCTTAAAAAAAAGGAAAGAATTATCACAAAAACAAAAACAAAAACACATGCAATATGTAATTTTCCTTTTGATTTCTATTGCTGATATGAAAAAAGAAGATAAAAAAGTGAAGAAACTTAAACTGTCATTGTAATTGAAATTTCGCCCTGTAAGGACAAAATTTGCTTAAACCCTTGGTTTGCAGCTATGTTCTTGGCATAAAAAGGGATGAAACTGGGAATATGTCATTCTTATCATTGATGGCTGCCACGCTGCCAGAACGCGCTTTGCTTGTGAAGCTGTTTTATGAAAGCAAAGGAAATGCTGCAGCTGCACTTCGGGAGTTTCGTCGACTTAAAAATTTACGCAAAGAACCATTACTTCCACAAGCTCTAAAGAGAATGATCGCTCGATTCGAGAAAACTGGACATCTTGGTGTTCAGCTGGGTCGAGGACGCAAATCGACCAGTTCAGATGTCGTTGAAGATGTTGCCACCGCTATTGTTGATCAATCAATGGATAACGTCATAGGCTGTAGTAGTATCCGTGCAGTATCACGACACTTGGGTGTTCTCTACAGCGCAGTGTGGAATGTACTGAGAAAAGTGGTGCATTTTTTCCCGTACAAAATTCGTCACAATCAGTAGTTGATGGCCAACGATAGGGAGAAGCGACTGACCTTTGCATTGACATTCCTGGCTAGAGTTAAAGTGGATGCATCATGGACGTGGAAAATTCTATGGAGTGACGAAGCGCATTTCCATCTAAGTGGAACAGTCAATACCCATAACTGTCGCATTTGGGACACGGAAAGCCCTCGCACCTTCCAAGAGATTTTCCACTTCACTCACCGAAAGTTACAATCTGGTGTGGATTCACAGCCACATTCATTCTTGGACCTTTCTTTTTCGAAGAGACTACTCGTAATGGCCCTGTGACCTACACCGTGACGGCCAGGAGGTACAAAAACATGCTTGAAAATTTTGAAGCACCCCAAATGCTACAACACCAATGTCTTGATTCAATTACCTTCATGCAAGATGGAGGGCCTCCACACATTGGACTCTGTGTGCAGCACTTTTTTCGGCAACATTTTACTAATGATAGAGTAAATAGTCGTGCGTTTCCGACAGCATGGCCACCTCGTACTCCAGATCTTAATCCCTGTGACTTTTGGCTGTGGGGATATTTAAAAATCTTGTTTATCGAGGACGTCTGATAACCTTGGCAGATTTGAAGGACAGTATCACTCTGCATGTGAGAAGCATCTCTGTCGACCAATTACGATCAGCAGTTGAACAAACTCTCCACAGACTGCAGATTTTACATCTTGAAGAAGGAAACCATATTGAGCAGCATTCCCTGCATCGATAAGATATGAATGTTTGGTGCAATCGAATAAAATGTGTTACAAATGTGTATTTTGTGTCTTTTTAGTATATTCTCTGTTACACAGCGCCATCTATCGGTGTTTCTGAACTAATTTTTTCGCTAAATCCTTTCCCCATGTCTTGAATAGTATGTTCAAATATTTTGTAGCTTCTACACTGAGTAGTTCGGATGTAGAGAGAGCTCAGAGTAAGGGTGTT